>JAFIDM010004315.1:78024127-78038475 GCA_023159025.1 Thereuonema tuberculata
TGTATTAAACAACCCAGGTCATACATGGGATTGGAATAATGTTATAATTTTGGAAAAAAGAAGACAATGGGCTTAAATTACAATTAAAGGAGGCTTTTTGGATCCAAAAACTGTGCTAATGATTTTATCAACAGGAAAATGAACTACCGGAGTTGAATCTGGACATTTCCATTTTGGTAATAATTATTGATTTATTGTTTTCTTTATATTAGTAATTTATAGTTATTTTGTACTTTCTTCTGAAGGGTTTATGTTTAATTATCATATACTAGCAAACCGACCCGTTCTTCGCTCGGGTTACAAAAACAAATGTCCTAATGTCGATGATAAAGAAATTGCAATTGCGAGATCACTTGGAACTTTCCCGGTTGGTACAAAAAAAAAAACCAACAAAAAAAAAAAAAACAACGACAACTCAAAAAGTCTGATCTCATTACAAATCTATATCTATCCTGAAAACATCGTAGAAGTATCTTTGAACCATGTTTGCCCATCCACTCACCGTCCTCCCAGTGTACAACCATTGTTCCAGGTTATTTGAATTTTGTAACGTCATAACCCTATCACTTCAAACCTTTCCTAGTTCGTAAAAACTCATCTGTTCATTACAAATCTATATCTAACCCAAAAATCCCATCGCTATTATGCACAACAATATTTTAGTTGCAATTGTTGCACAAAACTATTTGTGTAGTTCCCATTGTCGCCACTGGGTGCATATGTAGCGCTATTGTGCAGTACAATATACAGTGACTAGAGACTACAGTGTGGCCAACGGTGGTCTTCTTTTCTATTGGCTAACGCTTCCGCCGCCATGTTTCTCCCAACTGGAGCACAAGTTTATATAGGCCACAGTACGGATTTTTCACATTTTAAGTAAATTTTTTGATTCACAGTTGTTCTACTGCCTTTGATTGAATTTAATGTTAATTTGAGAAACACAGAAACATTTTTCTTTCAATTTTGCACCCTAAAAACACTAAAATATATATATATAAAAAATAAAACAAACCTTATATTTTGTGAGCAAAGCCTCTTTTTTTTTTTTTTTTTTTTTTTTTTTGCAAAAATTAAATAAAAAATATGAGACATAAAATAAAAATCAATTTAAGAAAAAATAAAACAAACCTTATATTTTGTGAGCAAAACCTCTTATTTATTTATTTATTTATTTATTTATTTTTTGTATCATTTATATTTTTTTTATTGACACTCGTATAAAATACTATCAGTTATTTGTTATATAAGACAATAAAATAAAGTAAATATCTCTTTGATATTGTTGAATTTTAATAGGGGAAATGGTGGAAATAAATAAAGGCTTTCTATTGCTTATTATCATTATTTATTATAACAAATTTTTATAATTATTTTTATAATTTATTTTTATAATTATAATTATAATTATTTTTATAATTTATTTTTATAAGTTTTATTATAACAGATAAGTAAATTTTTAATTGTATATAAATCTATTGTTTAAATTAAAAATGTACTTAACTGTTGTAAGTATTAAACTTAATAAGCATTTATTTATACTTATTTATACTTATTTAATAATAAATATAACTTCATGATAATAATACTCCAAAAATTCTTTTAAATATATTTGTTTATACACTTTTTAAATATATTTGTTTATACAATTTTTAAATATATTTGTTTATACATTTATTAAATCTATTTTTATTATCTAGTTTGTTTATTGTTGTGTATATAGTTGTATATAAATCTATTGTTTGTTCATTGTTGTATATATATTGTTAGATATTATAGTTTTATGTTAACTTATATTATAAGGAATGTAATTAGGTTACTTTTTAGTAAATGATTAATTTTTTTTTCTGAAATCCGTTTTATTTCCGTTTTATTTTTAAATCAAAGTAAATATCTCTTTAATATTGTTGAATTTTAATAGGGAAAATGGTTGAATTAAATAAAGGGATATAAAGTGCTAAAAAAACGGATTTCAGAAAAAAATTTAAGCATTTGCTAAAAAATATCTAAAAATATATAAAATATCTTTTAATTATTTTTTTTTTTGCCAAAATTAAATAAAAGACATGAGACAAAAAATAAAAATCAATTTAAAAATAAAAATAAAACAAGCCTTATATTTTGTGAGCAAAGTCTTTTATTTTTAATTTTTTTGGTTTTTGTGTCATTCATATTTCTTTTATTGACACCAGTACAACATACTATCAGTTCTTATCAGTTATTTGTTTTATAAAGACAATAAATAAGTAAATATCTCTTGGATACTGTTAAATTTTAATAGGGGAAATGGTGGAAATAAATAATAAAGGGATATAAAGTATTAGAAAAATGGATTTCAGAAAAAAAATTAATCATTTACTAAAAAGTAACCTAATAACATTCCTTATAATATAAGTTAACATAAAACTATAATATCTAACAATACATATACAACAATGAACCAACAATAGATTTATATACAACTATATACACAACAATAAACAAACAAATATATTTAATAAATGTAACTTCATGATAATAATCCTCTAAAAATTCTTTACTCAATAATAACAACAATTTTTCGAATAATCTGATCAATTAATCTTCATCAGGTCGAAAAAGGAAGAAATAAAACTATTTATTTCCTTGAACATAAAAAAAACAAATTCTAAATTACAATTCCAAATTACAATTGATAAAAGTTAAATTTGATATAATTCAAACACTTTTATAATATAATTCAATTATTAAAATGATTGACAAAAAACATGAGATTACAAATAAACCAATTATTAAATGACAAATAAGAAACATTATTGTTTGTTTTATGTTCAAGGAAAGAAATAGTTTTATTTCTTGCTTTTTCGAACTTATGAAGAATAATTGATCAGATTATTCGAAATATTGTCGTTGTTACAGAGTAAAGATTTTTTGGAGGATTATTATCATGAAGTTCTATTTATTATTAAGTATAATAACTTAATAATAAATTACTTATTATTAAATAAGTACAAAATATGTATAAATAAATACTTATTAAGTATAATACTTATAGCAGATAAGTACATTTTTAATTTAAACAATAGATTTATATACAACTAAAAATTTACTTATCTCTTATAATAAAAATTATAAAAATAATTATAAATATAAAAATAAATTATAAAAATAATTATAAAAATCTGTTATAATAAATAATGATAATGAGCAATAGAAAGCCTTTATTTATTTCCACCATTTCCCCTATTAAAATTCAACAATATCAAAGAGATATTTACTTTATTTTATTGTCTTATATAACAAATAACTGATAGTATTTTGTACGAGTGTCAATAAAAAAAAATATAAATGACACAATAAATAAATAAATAAATAAATAAATAAATAAATAAGAGGTTTTGCTCACAAAATATAAGGTTTGTTTTATTTTTTCTTAAATTGATTTTTATTTTATGTCTCATATTTTTTTATTTAATTTTTGCAAAAAAAAAAATTAGAGGCTTTGCTCACAAAATATAAGGTTTGTTTTATTTTTTATACATATATTTTAGTGTTTTTAGGGTGCAAAATTGAAAGAAAAATGTTTCTGTGTTTCTCAAATTAACATTAAATTCAATCAAAGGCAGTAGAACAACCGTGAATCAAAAAATTTACTTAAAATGTGAAAAATCCCTACTGTGGCCTATATAAACTTGTGCTCCAGTTGGGAGGAACATGGCGGACGCTGGTGGTTGGCCGCACTGTACTCTGTAGTCACTGTAGTACAATATTTTAGCTCCAATTGTTGCATAACAATATTTGTGTAGTTCTCATTGTCAAGATAACAAATCCCAAAACTTAACAATAGTAAGTTTCGGAAACTAATAGAAAGTTTCGGAAGCAAACTTTCAGCTTTATAACTTAAAAGCAACGCTTTTTATCCTATCTCGGGGGAATTTCGAAACATCCTGAAAAAGGGTTTTAGTGATTATAATTACCTACTTATATGCCAAATGTGAAGTTCTACTAATTATAGTTACGGAAATAAGAAAACTTTAAAGCTACAATAAAACCTTCATTATTCCCGAACCCGGGAATTTCACAAAATCCGGCCTTATTCCTTGTCTACATCATAAAGGGAACCTCTGTGCAAAATTTCAGCTTCCTAGGTCCAATGGTTTGGGCTGAGCGTTGATCAGTCAGTCAGTGAATGAGTCAGGTCTTGTCTTTTTCTATAGTTAGATAATATCTTCCTACAATGATCGGAAATTGTGATCCTTTTGGTTTGTTGCAACATTTTCCGTTATTTTAAATGTTATAGTTCGTTTTAGCTTGAAACTGTAGGCAAACTGTAGCATAAGAAACATGTTGCAATGAAGATTAGAATTTTACTTTTTTTTTTGGATTATTTTGCCGTTATGACCCTATTGTGTATATATATATATATATATAGATATGTAGATATGCGTATGTAATATTTGTATGCATTTATATGTTGATATATACATGTAACTGTGGAAATTTATATTGACAGAATAACTTATCTGTAATAAATAAAAAAAAACCATTCTCAAATAAATATATGTGTGAAAGTGAAATAAATAAAAAAAAAAAAAATCATTAAAGTTTTGTGCAAATATGAGACGTTGAAATAGTGCATCAGTAAACAGTAATGTGATACTACAATTATTGACTGTAAGATATCACAAAGCTGATACATAGTTTGTTCAAAAGGAATAAAGAACGAGTATGAGTTATATTAATGTTGAAGTGTTGGGATTAGGTTTCTAAAGTAACAACTTTGATAACTAAGATAAAATCATCACTAAAAACTCCAAAGTAAGTAAATAGCTACGGGAGGGGGGGGGGAAGAAGGAATAACGTTAGGTGTCCTACAGCGGTGATGCAATCGCAAGCCGTGGGGTTTATAAGACACACGCAGTGGAGTCCAAGCACTAGAAGGTAATCGTGACGAATTGCCCCCCATTTAGACCGTTTCCGACTTTACAGACAGATCGTATTGGGAGCAATGGATACGTGAAGATACCTTTACACGACAGAGAGTCTCTGGACGACCAAGACTATCAAGAGAGAGGATCGTTTGATCGTCAGAGAGACACGAACAGATCCAATGGGTTCCTTGTCCACTATCAGCGATATTGACAGGATCACAACGGAACCCTGTCTCTACCAGAACCCTTTCCAGACGCCTAGCAGAGATGAATCTGCATTCTGGACCATTCTATTTTGTGCCTTTAACACCTCAACATCATCGAATACGTTTGCTGTGGTTTCAGCAGAGAGCAACGTGAAATGCCACAGAGTATCGTCTTTAGCGATGAACCCCGCTTTTGTTTAGGAACGAATGACCACCGTGTCAGGGTTTGGAGGACCACAGGTGAGAGCTTCAATCCCAACCTCACTTTACAGCGGCGTACAGCCCCCACTGCAGGCGTGATGGTCTGGGTACCACACCATATCATAGTCGTTCGTCACTACATTGAGATTAGATCATGTAATCCTTAGTAAAAAACTGCACTGAAACCGCACTTAGTAAAAAACTTAGTGTAGTTTCTACTAACGATTACAAGTGTGTGCTCAACTTTAACCGTAAAATTATTAGAGTTTTTGTTTCCCAAGGAATCATTACTTCCAAATTTGCAGATCAGCTTAAGGTCATTAAAAATCTCTTCCTTAAAAGCTCTTCCGAAAATACATAAACACGTGGATGAAATGTATCCGATTAGATCCATCATAAATTGTGAAAACTCAGCCATTAAAGGCTTCTCTGACTTTCTCTATCAAAAGATGAAATTGTTAAATGTCCATTGTAAATTCAGTGTTGTCAATAGTAGAGACTGCCTAAGTAAAATTAGGAATAAGACTATCTTATCTATCCGAACTACCAAGTATTTTCTCTTGATGTTAAATCATTATTTTATTTCTGTTCTAATATGTCAAGCCATACATCACATCAAGAACCATTTGTCCTTTGTACAGAATCTTCGTTTGATGATCTTCGCCAAATTATTGAGGTAATCTTCAAAATGCAGTTTTCAGTTTCCGCAATAGTATTTACAGACAAAATAGTAGTCTATTCATGGGTTTGTCTCTGCTATCATAACTGAATGGATTAGGATTTTAAGTGAGGACTCAGCTCTTGGATGTCGGACAAGTTCCTATCCCATTAGGGTATCACAGCAGGTATGTCGACGACATAATATTATTTTGGGAATTTTTGATATTTTTTCTCAGATACACCCATACATAGAATTCGACAACGAAAATAAGAGCCGGGGTCAAATTTTTGGGTGTAACGATAAAACAAACTGATTCTCTACTGTTTCCAGGAGACTGACTTATTCATGGAATTTTAATGAATTATTGTTCATACACAGCTCTTTCTTTCAAAATTAATATAATATCCATGTTTGTAAAGAGAGCATTTTCTATTTCGAGTCCTGAATCCATATTTGAACTAAATACTATTCAAAAGTTATTATTAAATAATGGTTTTCCACATTGGTTTATACAAAGACATTTCAAAAGAGTAATAAAGGAATGTAATAAGGGATGTTAAGGGATGCAAAATATCTCTAAACCTAAGAAACTTTTTGTGTCTAAAGTACCACTCAGATTTATTTCCAACGCAATAAACGATTATGTGCGCCATTGAAAATCTGTATTACTGCTCCAGCTACTCATACTCTACATAATAGTTTAAGACCTCACCATCCCATGAATATTGATGATGTGATAGGTCTTGTGTATGCGCTTCGACGAAAGGATAATGCTTGCAGATATATCGGAGAAACTCGCAGATCTCTTCAGGATTGTGTTTCGGAGCACAGCAGGGGCCATACACACAGCGAACAATGATTCCCTGACGTTCACTCATTGTGAGGGACACCCAGCATTCCATCGATCTGGAGAATCCAATAGTTCTGGCAAATGTAAACCGTATTATCAACGCCAATGCATGGAGTCTTACTTTATTTTGCAGACTCAGGATTTTTGTAATGGCTGTTTATCAGTTCCCGGCATGGTTGAATATGGGCTTCATGAAGAAATAGAAAGGAAAATGAAAACAGAAGAAAAAAGAAAGAAAAAGAAAATAAATTTCTTTAAATAATCTCTTTTACATATTGAATTATATTATTTATGTTAATTATTTCTATCTTTTTATTATTGTAGATCCTTTTAAGTTTTTCAGCTTCTCACGATATTCCCTTGACGTTTGTTTATGTTTTCTTGGCATTTCACCGCAGGAGGACTCCACTGAGCAGTTTCCATATTTACGGTCCTGTGCTTTACTGTGCATTTATGAAAGGCAGAGCTACCACTGCCGGATAATTTTACTCCGCAGAGGGGTGATGCGATGAGATGGGCACTTTCCTAAGAGATTCTTTTGGACATTTTCACTTTTAAGAAAAAAATAACGAAGAGCATTATTGCAATAGCATTTATTCTTTCCATAATTCTTTCCCAAAAAGCGCAAATAGAACGCAGCTACTAGTAAACTAACACTGATAAAAAGTAATCATCCCATCTTCCTCGCCCCTATTTGGAAGAAATCGAAGGAGACCTGACGCATGCGCAAAAGCGGTGAAGGCTCTCGTAAACAAAACCGAACAGTAGTTTTGCATCTTCGGACTGCGTGCTGTTGATCCCACCAGGGGATCCCATGCGATGCAGAATCCTATACAGCCCGTATATCTGATTCTATGGGGAATGTGCAAAGACTATTTTACCATTATTTCACTGATCATTCAGTGTTTAAATACACATCACTTTAGTAATCGAATCACTTGTCAATGGTTTGTCTTGAAACCGAAACTTAGATCGTGTATTTACTTTTATTGTTAATTAAGTTTTAATTTTTGGATAAGCTGGCTTAGTTTTTGTAATCTACAATGATATTAAGGTTTTCCCAATATTCAATAATCTACTCAGGTGATGTTAGCAGTGATTTCTGTCAGTGAAGAAATATTCTATTGGAACATCAGCAGTGAGATTGAGTTAGGATGTAATCCAAAGGATTTAGAAGTGCAGTTCAAAGTTAACCAACATAATTCGTAGACTCTAGCGGAGATTAGTTTAACGATGAATAGAGACAATGGATAATTCTACCGAGATTATATTCTGAAGAATTAAAAGGTATTTGTTAAATAAAGCTGTTTTAATTTCAGATCCTGGACTTCGAAGGCAACGTTTCAGAAGGAGATAGTATAATAGTTATCATTATAGACTTTAAGCAATCAATGCAGTAAGCACCAAAAAAGCAGTACTTTAAAGGATACAACAAAAGTTAATTGATTTTCAAACTAATAAAAGATAATAATTCCAGTGTAATTTATTCAAGAATTATTTAGATGAATAGTTAATGTCTAGCTTAAAACCGATATAAAGGTGCAGTTTATAGGACGAAAAACAAAATATGATGTGCTACAATAGGGCTGTAGTTCACGTCACAAAACAATACAAAGAGACATAAGAGTTAGTGATAGATCAGTCATTCCAGATATCTCAGTGACACAAAATGAATTGTTGTGGACTAGACTATTCATGAATGATTGTAAAAATCTACTCTTTATATATTGTGATTGTGTATTATCGTTGTTGTACATTATTTTTAATTCCTTATTTTGTTGGACGTGTCCATATTTTTATTGTAAGTTATTACTATTTTTTAATTATCAATTTTCTTTTAATTGATTTGATTTATTAATATTTTGAATTAACTTTGGACTTCCAAAACTAATCTCGTTACTCTACAACAAAATAAAAGCATAAATAATTACCTTAATTTCTATTACCCTTCTTTCCTTTGTTTTTTCTTTTATGTCGTGGAACGTAAATACAGCAACACTATTAACCAAATGGCCGTCATTATATGAATCTTTATTTTGTAAAATGAAAATACTCTTCTGACACTTTCTACGGAATGAATTATCATCATGCCCAAAAATAGTGGATTCATCCAAATTAAGCCTATGGTAATGCACCCCTAATGTCTGATGGGAGCGTAGGAACCATTTCCAGTTGTGATAGCGCGGTCGTGCTCAAGTATCCGCTTATGTAGGGGACGGAAAGTCACTCCAATGTAAAGACGTAGCCAAGATTTGGGAGGGGTCCATTACATTAAATTTTTATAAATGACTTTGCTTTCTTTAAATGAAAATTTAAAAAGTAAAATGATCTTAATACTAAAATCTACGGTGAGATTAGGTTCTTTGAATTTCATTATTTACACAGACACACTTGAACATACATACTTATACATAACTCGTATACACTTTCTTTTCTTTTTTTCTTCCCTGACCCTCCCCTGGCTATGTGCCTGAAAGACAAGAATTATTTATGCATTGCAAACCATATATTACATATTCATTCATATTCTTAAGAATTATCATCAGTTTTTTTTTTTAACAATATTGTGAAGTACAGTGTGATTTAAAAGAAAATCTTAAAATTATTTTTCCTCAGCAATGTTTTTAGAACCGGAGCTAATCTTTGGAAGAACAATTAATCTATTATGTTCGAAGACACTCAATTTTTCAAGATACACTCATGTTTTATACTTGCTTAAAGTTTCAAAATCTGGACACTATTTCTAAAGATAAAGAAATTTAATTAAAATGTGGTAATTCTGAGATATTATTTTCTATTATTGCTTTGGTTTTTTAAAAATTGTTAAAAACAATCAATTACTGAAAATGCGGTTTGAGGAATTTTTTTTTAGACAGTCAGAAATATTTTTTTTTCTTTTTTTAGTTCTGTTTTCTTTAATAGACTCTTTATATAAAGACATTTCATTTAGAATTTTTATTTTTATTATTTCTATGTTTTGTTTTTATTTGAGCTTTTCTTGAAATATTGACTGTTTCTGAAATGAAATAAAATGACTTTCAATAAATCATAGACAAATAATAAGGGATTATAATTATCAAATGCCTTTCTTATTTAAAATTTTTATCTTCATTAGTAAAATAAAAATATGATGATTGGAAGTAATCATTGTTTTATACAACAATGGATAACCTTACCAGTTATATTGGCTCCAAACAACTGACTTTTTTTGGCAGATAATGACGTCAATTCCTGCTCCATTTTGTACATGAACACTGGTTGATTTGTTTTTGATAAATGGTGAACTGTCTGTTCGTTGCAAGACACAAAAACTCCGTCGGAAGCAGCCTAGAGACAAAGAATTGGGAGGAAATATTGTTTTCAAGGAATAGAAACTAGCATTTAATTGTTTCAGTTTTTGGAAATGTCAAAATACAAATCATTCCACAACAAAAGTCAACTTTTCTCAGAAACATTCCCGTGATGTTTTGTAATTTTCTCTTATTTATAAAATTAGAGTGGAAGCAATATGCAACCATTTATTATGCAGTGAGTTTTCTTTATGAGGAGTAAAGACTAAATAATGACTCCGTAATTTTTGTTCAAAAAAGGACTTTGATATAAAGAGGGTTAGTTTTGTTTTTGATTCACGAAATGTTAGAGAAGTGTAATGAGGAAGATATAAAAATAGAGTCAGTGTTCTCTCGATAAAGATGTCCAAAATATGATGAGTAAAAAGCTAAGTAGATTTACTTCAAATATAGAAATGAAGTATGGAATTAAAGCATTCTTAAAGTTAAGGCTTATAATTGTAACGACCCGATGGTTGTTACATAATTTCTCCCTTCCCTATCCTTTATTTTCATCTCTTCCTTGAATGAGAAATCATTAGAAATATTACTCATTTCTCTATTTCTCTAATCCTTGACTAAAACGCTTCTTTGTCTTTGGAAACGGATGTCTCGCAGATGTTTTATGGTACTGTCTCATCCTCTTAGTCATCTGGCTTCCACTTTACCTATCCCTTCTCAAGTTTAATACCCTTTGTTCTTCCTTCCATCTCTTGGCCACCTAACAGATGTTTGATAGACAACTAGACGCCTCATGCATTGGGTGACGTCACAACTGGGGATAAGTTTGCATGGAATTGAAAAATACAAGAGAGTGAGGGAGCGAACACGAAGGGCAGCAACCAGCCAATCTGCTGCCCTTCGAAATTACTCACTACTGAGAACCTTTGAAGTCGTAGCCGAACTCAGATATATACATTCTGCAATG
Organism: Thereuonema tuberculata; assembly: GCA_023159025.1. Taxonomy (NCBI): domain Eukaryota; kingdom Metazoa; phylum Arthropoda; class Chilopoda; order Scutigeromorpha; family Scutigeridae; genus Thereuonema; species Thereuonema tuberculata. Next base: position 78,035,210 of record JAFIDM010004315.1, read on the forward strand.
TGGAGATTTGTTGCATCTGAAAAGAAGAACGTTCTTCAATCTCCAGGTATGCGTAATGAGGGCCCTTCGTAGCTGGCTGAGGTCTACAAATCCTAAAGGTAACAATTCCGAGGACTCTGACTGCGTCAAAGTTCGTTCTTTCAATCCAAGGCTTTGTATCTCCGGGAAAAGCTTACGAACGGAGCACAAACATCGGCGGATATTGAGCTATCCAAGTGCTACCCAATTGCTCTTCGAATAAATCAAACAGAACCCCCCCACCCCCCTTTCGAGTGATTTGCCACGAACTTTCGATAAGGACTCGCCTGAACTGTCTCATCGCATTTGAACGTTATTTGTACTAAGTGACTCTCGATTTGGATATTTTTAAGTATGTAATTTTGTGTTTCATCGAGTTTGCTTCACCTTAAAACCCAGGGGTAAGACTCAGATTTCTGTATTTTCCCTTTACTATCTATTCCGACTATACTCACTTCCTTATAAACATATATACCGTATATAATCTCTTACTAAATCCATTTCTTTTATTCCAAACAAGTTGTCCCACCTTCTGTATATTTATATTTATTCATGCAGCTGACCATTGCACTGGTTTAACTTTGGAGGAAGAATTCACTCTTAAGGTGACTCCAGACGGTCAATCGTTTTGATCAAAAGGTTTCGTCAATCCTTGATTCACGCTTCAAATTACCCTTCAATCTTTGGTCCTAGACGGTCAATCGTTTGATCAAAAGAGTGAGGCAGTCGATTGACGCACGCTTCAATATTTTGATCAAAACTGTTGTGCCGAAAGCCTGACTGAGGGAAAGATTGATCAAAACCCTCCTAGACGGTCAAGCGCCCTCTTCAATCATTTGCGTAAATCAAACTTTCTATCAATCACCGTCAACGATTGGCTCAAGCGTGAAACGGATTCCTAAACGGTCAATCTTGCTTGACTCAATCGATTGACTAAACCGTTTGATCAAAATATTGACCGTCTGGGGCCACCTTTAAGAGCGTGAAGTGCCCCAGGGCAAGATCGTTCGAGACCAGCGAGACAAAGTGGCGCCGGGTTTGTTTACAAATAAAGACCCCTCCTAGGCGCTTTATAGGCAAACTCCGATCACCTGAATTAACCCTTCTCTTGATTTTAGAGTCTATTCTCGAAGTATTTAATCGGGCCCAGCTGCTTCGTAGGATTATGGCTTCTCAATTGCACAAAACTCTCCCTAAACCGTTTAATTACATGTGCGCTAGCAAACCACGGAAAGGCGTTATATAATATAAGACTAAAAACATCAATGTTTAAGATATACTTATCTATATCGATATATTAAATCCATTTGACTTCTTGTAAATTCTATTTACTCCAACACGGTATTTCGAATTGGTCTGCTCGACCATTCTTCATCAGGTGACATTAATACTTCAAAAGGGAATCACTATTTAAGTTATTCTTCTTTTTATAAAAATTAAAGAAAAGAATTTCACTAATTCTAGTTGACAATTTTAATGTATGATTTGATCACATCCAGGAAACAATAAAAGTTGTAATGATAATGTATGATTTGATTACGTCAGAGAACAATAAAGATTATAATGTTAAAAATAACAACATATTTATTATTAACCAATTGTCCTAATTCAACAATTGTCCTAAATAGTTATTAGGGGAGACCGGGGTCAGTTAGCATAAGGGGCTAGTTGGCACACAGCTTCTATTTCCTGCTACCGTGTATCTAGAGCGCTGACATCTTGGTAGTGGGAAGTGTATGTAAAGGTGCACCATCTACTGTGATTTTAGTTTGCTTGGAAGCGTCACGGAGGAAGGACCCCTGTTTCATCGTTTTTCTGACTAGTGAGTAAATTTTTTCATCGTAAATTTTTTTGTTCTGGTGAACATGTAGATCGAATTAAGGTACTGCTGATGGCGGTTCTCGAAAGAGTGGATAACTGTGGTTGCAGGCATGTATCATAATCTTTTGTTTCTGATGTTTGGGATTGTGTGGTCTCCATTTTGTGGAAATCCCTGTGGGCTAGTTGGCAAAGTTAGATAGGGGTCAGTTGGCATAGCTATGACAAATGATAAAAAAGGGGAAAAACTGGAGATGGCCAGACGAGGATGACTAAATTTGGTACGACCAAACTAAAGTTCTGCGAAAATTGAACCCATCTGTTCAAATAACTCCTACATTTGTGTTTGATATCAAACAATAACTATAGGTAGCTCAGAATTCATTGTTTGTTCATACATTTAATTTAATTTATCATACAGTTGTTTTTTTTTTTTGTTCAAGTATTATTAAAATAAAATTTTTGATAAAATAAAATGTTTTTCTCGAAAATTGCTGTGTTCTGATCAAGTACCCCTATCCATAGCACGTTATGCCAACTCGCCCCTAGGGGTATGCCAACTAGTCCCGCACCCGGGATTAGTTAGCATAGTTGCAAGCTTTTAGGAAAAGTGTTTTGGGGGTTACCTAAACACGGATTTAATTAATGGGTCCTGCATAATTTTGAAGTCAAAAAGATAAGCTATCCACCGCATCCACCAGAATCCCCCAAAGTATTGCATAAAAAAATAGAAAAATCAAAAACCACAATTTATGCCAATAGCCCCGGTCTCCCCCACTCATTCTTCTCTTTTATTTTGATACTAGACTGGTACCGTCGCTTCGCTCCGGAACCCTTGCATATATAGCATTAAGCAAACAAAATTTATTTATTTAGGTCTTTTAGGAAATTATTATTGAGATCGTCGGAGAATATACGACTTCTCAGCCCGTTGTTGCTTCTCCAGATAACTCAGATGTATTGCGGGTTGGCGCCTCACACCAAAAATTTAAAGCGAAAAATCACATTTTTGCATGTAACTTGCAAACGCAGAACTGTTTATGAATGAGTGATATATCGTTCGATAGAACTTTCAAATACCAACATTTTCTCAATATAATGTTCTCTTCCAACTTTAGTTTAAATTGAGAAAAAGTCAAAATTTGACCCTGTAAAAGGTGACATCTTGGAAAGATTTTTGTAGCATTGTGTCAAAAAGATCTACATTTTATCAATTTGCATAACCAATCTATCTCTTATAGTTTGGGCACAAAATTGGAAAAACGTAAAGTCTTATGACAATGACAGACAGAATAATGCTTTTATAATATAAGATTTTTTTGAATAGGGAACTGTGTTTCTTAGGGAACTGTGTGAAACTTTGAGGGATTTGTCTTTGTTTATACATTCATAAAATTGAGGGGGCTAGAATCAAAGGCAGCTAAATCCAT
>JAFIDM010004315.1:78038875-78050259 GCA_023159025.1 Thereuonema tuberculata
TTGTGGAAAAACTTCTTTACTCTATGACAATATTTCGAATATTTCATTCTTCCTCAGGTGACAGGTAAAAGAGGAAAAATAAAATAAAAAATATTGTCTTAGAGTAAAGAAGTTTTTCCACAATGGATGATTTGTTGATGGATTTATTTATATATATCTAGACAGATAAGTATGTATCAACATATGAATGTATAAACAAAGACAAATCCCTCAAAGTTTTACACAGTTCCCTAGGAACATTCAAAAACTATCAAAATAAAAGAGGACAATGAGTAATAACTATTAAGGCAATTGGTTAATTAGGACAATTGGTTAATAATAAATACATTGTCATTTTTAACATTATAATTTTTATTATTTTCTGATGTAATCAAATCATACATTAACATTGTCATCTAGAATTAGTGAAATTCTTTTGTTTAAATTTTGTAAAAAGAGGAATAACTTAAATAGTGCTTCTCTTTTAAAGTATTAATGTCACCTGATGAAGAATGGTCGAGCAAACCAATTCGAAATATCGTGTTGGAGTCAATGGAATTTACAAGAAGTCAAATGGATTTAACATTAATGTTTGTTTGCTGCATTACTCAGAAGGATTTCAAGACAATGACTTTGCCGACACTCAAGATGCCTAACGTATATGGAAGGAATTGAGTTTCGAATAGGATTGTAATCGGACAGTATAATTCAAAGGATTAAAGGAGAATTGGTGAGAACAAATATTCTACAGATATCCGATATCATTCAACCAAGATTATAGTAAGTTCTTTTTACTTTTCTAATCGTGCAACGCGATAATGGACTGTTCGACATCAACCATGAATCAGAACCCTCTAATGAAAGAAGGATTCATTGAAGTATTACTCCAGAGTTAAATACAGACATTACATCTAATGTAGTGAACTATTAGATATAGCAAATATGTGTTTCACATCATTTTGATGTGTATTTTGCATAATAATAGTGAACTAGGAAAAACAGCAAATAAGTTTAGCATCGTTTAGTGACTTAATTGTTAAGTGTGATATTTTCCGATAAAAGTTACCTAGAAACTTATAGAAGTGAACTTTTAAAGTATATCGATTTTCACAAGCAACAAATTAAACTTAGTATGTGACGAATATCTGGAGATAAGCATTGTTTTATTCTTGATGAAATATTAATAGTTAAGTTCGTAAAATGTTTATCCAAGCTTACAGTCTTTCGATACTGGTTATTGAATCTTCTGATATATTGAAATCGCAATTCATCAATTATTCGATCTTAATGACTATGTATTCCAGCTTGAAAAGCTCTGCTAAACTATACATTTGATTGGAAATTTTTAAATAATCTATTAACGCATTTAAATGTTTCTAGATTACACTTATAGTTATAAAATATATAAAAAAAAATTGCTTTTGTTGTGCAACAGAGGATTATATGCTATTAATACAAAACTACATGTTTCTTGTAGGTACTTTGATATCTCTGTCAATATTTTCAGGTCTCGTTGTTCCTATGAAATTCTATCTGTAAGTTATTTCAGAAGTAAGTTTAATTTGGGCCGTGCGGTTGGTGTTATCGCTATGACATTGGCTTCTCACCTCTGAGTACCGGTGTTCTGTTCTGATGTGGGTTTCGTGATGGTGGACGATCCGTGCTGGGCAGGTTTTCTTGGGGTTCTCCCGTTTCCCCTGCACTTCTCCCACCATTCTTTCTCAGTCTTTCTTTCCGTCGTTCCTTAGTTCCGTGGGATAAAACAATAGACCAATGGTCACGGTGCTCGGCTTCCCTGCCACCCACACTCACTACCCATAAACATAAGTTTAATTTGTAATAAATAAAACATTAAAAAAAGATAAATATTCAAAATATACAGTATTCCCAATCATGCATTGAGTTGCCATTAATAGGAATCCCATGTGAAATCAACCAAAAAACAAATAATTTTGAACCTTGACCCCTCAGAAATTGATGATTTTTTGCACACTAATAATATCTATAGAGAGTATAAAAAATGCAAATTTTCAGATTTTTTGGGCTAACAGTTTTTGAGTTATTAAATTTCAAAAACTAAAAAATGCTTGATTTTGGCCATGTTTTGACATTTTCAAAACACTGTAACTCAAGAACCGTTTAACCTACAGAGCTGAAATTGGTGTCATTTTGTTCAGTTTTTAATGGCCTTTAAATTTTTAAAAATTTTCAAAAACTGGTTTTTAAAAAATCTCAAAAACACCCCTTTTGATTTTTTAAAAAAAAATATGTTATTTATATTGTTAATACCTATTTTTGTGCCAAATTTCATAATGGGACAGTCAGGAGATCATATGGAAATAAAATTTGAAGTGTCATAGTCCATGAAAAAAATGAGAATGCGACTAGCAACCACAGTAAGTTCTTATCGTTCGTTGCGTGTCGAACTTTAAATCAAATATAGTTGATGAAAGACAATCGTTCTGAGTATATCTATAGTTTGTGTATGATCAGTAAACCTACATGGTTTCATCTATATAATATAATTAAATTAAATAAATCAAAATATAATTTACAATTATATAAACAAATTATAAAAATAAATTTCAAATTAATAATAATAGTTATAACAACAACAGCATGAATTTAGAGGAATATTCTCATCAATCACATCAGCGGTTAATTAGGTTCTAACATTTTTAATACTTTTTACTGTTTCAGAATTATATTTTTCCCAATTACTTTGACTGAATAATTTATATTTTATATAGTTTTCCAATCTTAGACCAAAATTATTCTTCAATTTATTGATTTGAAAGATTTTTAACCAATTGTATCGAGTTATTTTTTCATTAATTTGATTTTTTTTCCTATTAACATTCTAAATGTTAACATATTAAAATTTGAGACCTATGTTCATCTGATATCTCAAGACAAGCCTGTTTCACGCTTATTAGGAACAACTTATACAACAAATATTGTCATGTGAAAATAAAAAAATAATAATTTCCATTTATAATTGCAATAATTCTCGATTACAAAAAATACCTACTTCTACGTAGCTGTACAACACTTTTGAATCGTCGAAATTCAAAGGCAGATCCTTCATATACATTTCCACGGCTTTTGGGACGTGATTCATGGGGATGTTTCCAAACTTTGATAAAGTAAAATCAAAACGTTTCTTTCTTGATTCTGAATTCATTGATTTCATTTTTTGAACTTCAGCTGAAATAAAAAAAAAATTATCACGAATTAAACCAAAAATCAGACTGACTGTGTTTAATCTTGTCTATTTATTTATACAGAAGTGTCTGGACTTATGCTGCTCCGGACTTACGTAAGCAACCTCAAAAACTTAAGTTAATTTTTTTAAGTTAAATATGAACGCAGACTGTAAGAAAAATTGTAAGAAATTGCTGTGAATAACAACTATGATTCCCACCTACAATACTCAGATCACACGTGGTATTTGATACGTTAAATTAAAAAAAAGTAAAATAAAATATTTAAATTCTTTAGTTTAAGAATCACTTATTGTAATGTTGATTAAAATCGATCTGAATCTGGTCTCCATTCAAAGGAAGTTCCTTCGCTCCAGTTATGTTTTTGGTGAGTACGAAGAGTACAGTATTTTTTTATTGTATGAATATGCACTTTTTTTATTATTATTGTAGATACAGCAATGCACTGTACTGTACACATTATTATACTCCTCCACAATTCCCGTAAACATTGAAGATCATCTGAGCCTAAATTTTATTATTATTTATACGGTTATTTATACAGCCATATTTATACGGTTGCAATCCCATTTACAGTTCCTACGTAATTCGGGGCTCTTCGGTCTATTCTATTATTTTCTGAGAAAGTTTACTAATCAAGAGCACAAAGTACGTTTTGAAAATGCAACTTAATAAAAAAAGAATGAGAGAACTGCAGTACTGATCAGAATAAATAAAAGGAAGAAGAATGATTAAAACTGTAGTGCGCAGGCGTGTTTTGCTTTCAAGCTACACCCAAAGAATCACCTTGCAGCAAAAATAAATTTAAAAAATTTAAAAAAGTGTAGCATTAGTAATGGAAGATCATGTGTACATGATCAGCATTTCCATGTTTTCATGTACATCGAAGTCGATCAATGGACCTGCGGGGGGGGGGGGGGTCAGGGACGTTGCTACTAGTTCATTACATTTTAGGCTAAGGCTAAAACAGCAATAACTTTTTATCGTCTTAGCCTAACCAATTAGACAATAAAAATTAATTACAAAAATGATAATTTTTTTGGAGAGATATAAGTGGCATCGAGGCAAAGACAATAAGAATTTTGTAATGAGTGTTCTGAAATATTTATCAAGAATCGTATTAACATTTAAAAAATAATAATAAAAATAGTTATGTAAATCAGAACATTTCGACCTATGGAAAACTGCAAGGTCGTTATCAGCACTGCAAGATCATCCAACGTTTCATTTTATGGTAAAATCTTATTATGTTTTAAATATTAATACGATTTTTGATAAACATTTATTCCCACCCCGTAAAGTTTGAATTTCTAATCTAAAATATTTATGTTTATGAAACATATTTGTCTAAGTGACTTCTTCAATTTCACCGAGTGTTCTTTCATCCCCAAAACTTTTAAGTTACTGGACTGATCTTCTTGCAACTTAGAATACTCATTTAAGGACAAGAGACTGTCTAATTTTTAGGTATTTATTTCTTCCATTGCAAGAAATTAGCGCGAGGAGGTGACAAAAAAATTCCCATAGAAAAGCATGAGAATAAATATCGAGGATTCAATTAAAAATCCTCTTAAAGTCTGCGCGAGTTTCAATAAAATTAAAATTAATTGGATTCAGACAAATTATGAAAGAAATTAAATTTTGCAGGAAATGAAAAAAACAAAAAAACTTCTGCAGATTGTATTCATTTGAGAGATTCACATTTCTTTTTTTTTTTTATTTCATTTCCTGTTTTAAGAAAAGAAATAGAAAAGAAAACGTGAAGCTTTTTTTTAGGAAATTAGGCTTCAATGTTTTTCAGTAACTTTTTGGTACAAAATTCAATCATTTTAGTTTTAGTTTAGTTACCTTACATTGAATACTATAACAAACAGTTTCTCCGGAAAGAACTGTTATTTTTTTAATTTTAGTGGGAAATTACCAGTAATTCTTTTTAATTACTATTTTAATATTCCAATGACAGTAGCCCAAGACTATATTAGACAACACTGTATAATCAACTGCTGTAGTCCATTGCTATACATCAACTGCTGTAGTCCATTGCTATACATCATCTGCTGTAGTCCATTGCTATACATCAACTGCTGTAGTCCATTGCTATACATCAACTGCTGTAGTCCACTGCTATACATCAACGAAGTTGGCAAAGAACGCGCGAACTTTATTCGCAAGCTGTTAGGGCTAATATCTAAAACCGAATAGCGGCAATTTGACCTTAGAATTAAGTTCAACGAACCAGCTCAAATGAACTCTTCCAATGTTAATTGTCTTTATTCAGAGATTCGTCTTCTTGATGAAGGATCATTCTTTTTAAGTCTTGAACATGCCGTTTGCTTTGAGACAAATTTCTTCAGAGCAGTCAATTGAAATTGCTATAGATTTCAATGTTTCCTTAGAAATTAACTAATAGTAAGTTTGGTTCATGAATTACCTAATAGAAGGTTCATGGATTCAGATTGTGTTTACCATCACTGCTCCTGCCCTTCTGACATTTGCTGCTGAATCCATATTAAATATCTAATTCTTTCTGTGGAACTGCAGACTTGGATTTCATTAGGTTGAGTGAAATTACTACAGTTCACTGGTACTGAGATAATTTTTGTTCAGAAAGATCTAGAAGGAATTGAACTATTCTTCACAACTAAAAATTAACTAAAAATTGGAAAAAAAATTAAACAAGACTAAACTTTAGCATTGATTTACTTTGTATCCTCATTGGCGCCATTAGTGTTGGCTAGTGACGTAAGGGTTTTTAATTCCTGTTGATTTTTGGAGGATTTGTTTAAATATATTGTCATTTTCGAATACATTCTTGGATTCTTATGGATAACGGGGACTGCAATTACCTCACCGCAGTATATGTGGCGCAGAGCGGACATTCCATAAACTTCAATAGTCCCATTATCATCTGTTGTGAAAATAATCATTTTTTATGCAAATGTAAAGAATCCATCAACATTCTCACTAATCCTCATTCATATAACGATGCTTTATTTATACAGAATATATCACAATATGGATTCAAAAAATGCCTCATGATTAATATATATTACATTATATAAAATTAAAATTTCTCATTTTTCTCGTTTCCTCTTCTTTTCTTATTTTTTTTTTTTTTGTTGGTGTTATTTCTTTCTATTGTTTCCATATTAACATGCTACTACAATCAACACAACAGCAGACGAAGGCAGTTAATAGCAGACAACGACATCCTCATTTCCGGCCAACAGGGAAGGGACGGCGGCGTCGTTCCAGTGGAGATTGGGATCTCAGCTGTATTTAAAGTCCTTATCTCTATTAGTTTTTGTCACTTGAAAATGCTCTGAATAGAGTGAAACCGGTTGTGACATGTTTTTTTAATGTGTAAATAAGTTTTTTAAACCTAGTCATGTGTGTTTTCCGTCTGTTTAATTTGTAACCTAAAGTAATGTCACTGCAGTGGCGAAACCAGTGGCTAAATGCAGTGTTAATTGTAATGGAAAACTGAGAACAAATGATTGATCAACGAAGCTCATGTATTATTCTAAAGCAATTAAATTCAAATGGCTGAAATAACAGAGAGAGAGAGATAGAGAGAGATCACGTGTCTACGCAGGGTGACCAACAGTCCCGCTGTAGAATTGTTCTGCATCCCGATTTTGGATTGTCTCGCAATGTGATTTTTGATGTTCAATTTGTATTTTTACGTTAAAAATTATCGCAAAAATGCCAATCCACTGAAATATTCAGTTTATTCCAATGACACGATAAGTTTTGGCTATTCACTATATCTATAAACTCAACTGTTCTTAACAGCCAACCAGAAACCACGTCTAATAAACTCAAACCAGATTCGCGATCCCAGGATAGTCTGTTTATAACCCCACTGTCCAACAGTAAAATCCTTCAGTTATTATTCCCTAAACGAATCATGATCGCTGTCAGTTCATGAACTATAATGTTTCCGGTGTGTGTTGATAGTAAAAGCACGTCGACCATTGTGGTTGTCCCGCATTGCGATTTTAGGAATTTGGCCAAGAAATTATTAAGTTCTCGTTATTAATTCGACCACTTTTTTTTGTGGAAACTTAGAGCTGAGAAAAAAACAAGCTGAGACATCAAAAAGAGATCTCGTATTTAATCACACAATAAAGCCCAGAGCAAATCTCGGAAATGATGTTTAAATAACAGCATTAACATCTAGTATATAATGAACAATGTTTTGAAATAGACAAATTCTTAAAATAAAGACTCACTTAAAGTAATACAAAAATTTGATTATTACTTACATGAAAACAAAAAAACAACCGAACTAAAAAAGCTGTAACAAATTCTTAATGTTTGGTAAAAAAAAATGAAGCAATGGTTTCTTTTGAGGCTTAACTGTTACTGTTTTAACACTTACTGATTACAAATATTAATGCTTCGTGTGCATTAATCCCCAAAATAACTGGAACAGGATTCACTTTCCCTTCTCGATATAAGACTGATGGTTCATCAGGAAGGAATTTGGGACCGTGTCTTCTATCGACAGTTGGAGAAAATACAATTGGAAGGATGCTCACTTCCTGAAAATAATAACAGAAGGGATTGTTTTTGTTTGAAATTATCTTAAGTTTCTAACGGTTCTGCTGGGAATTATTTTCAGATTTACATTGGCAGGTTTTCTAAAATTAAAAAGCTCAATTTTCTTTGTTTCGTCCACATATTAAGAAATTCAAAGAATTCATTTCGTAACTTCTTTCTTGAAATTGAAATACTTTTTTTTCCGATTCTTTTTAGGAAGTGAAAGAGGGACATATTCACTGAAATCCTATCCAATTTCATCAAGGACACGTGTTTTGTCGTAGCAAAGTGTAGTAGAGGAGTAAAGAAGCTCCAGCCTTAATCAAAGCGATGATAAATTGTGGATTAGTCGATCAGGCAACAACCCTTCCACTAGAAAAACGAAGTATTTTTGAAATGACAATATAAATACAGAAAATAAAATAACAAAATCATTAATTTAATTAATAATAATAAAAGAAAACAAGTTAAAATAATGGTCATCAGCAATTTAAGTAAGAGTAACATTTGAAGACACGAATTCACTCATAAAAATACAAAAATTCAAAATATATATACAGTACACCCTCTATTAATATATGATATTTTTAATTTCATTCTTCATTATATTCTTCACCTTATTTTTACAAAAATATTTCGATCAGTTACACTGGCATAATTTTAGGCATAAATTTGTAAAGATTTAAAGCTAATAGTTGATGCCATAACAATCAAATACTTAATTATATCTCACATTCTTAGTATTAAAAGATATCACCTCCAAAATAATGTAATTAACAATTTATATAAATAAACAATTATGAACCAAACACTGTATTACTAACAATTTTTCAATTTATGAATTAAATACATTGTATTATATTAATTTTTAGAAATTTCTCTCTGTTATTCATATTATTTTTCAATAGGCTTACTGAATACTCATTAATTTTGACCCCTTTTTCTTTATTCAAAGATTTGAAGCTATTTATAATCAAAGCTTCCATAATAAAACGTTCTTTAGCCTTTTTTATCTCTTAGAATACATTGATAATCGGATCAGGATTATGATTAGTTTGGAAGCAATGATTCGCCCCTTCAGATAGGTTATTTTGGCGATTCCTATCAGCCAATACGTGTTCTCGAAGACGTTCTTTTAAAGCTCGCCCTGTATAATAGTGCTTCTGCACAAATGCAGAAACGAAAGAAACAAATACAATACGATAGAATAATCAAAATCCAAGAAGCAATAGTGTCTTATATGAATATTAGAAAAATGTGTGAAGAAAAACAGAACGTGAGAAACTACATACTATGGGGATGTATATAAGTTAAGACTGTCGGGAAGTATATTTTGCAAATACACGGCGAGCTTTTAAATAACGTCGTCGAGCACACGTATTGGATGATAGGAATAACATAACGTATCTGATTGGGCGAATCATTGCTGCAAAACTAATCATAATCCTGATCCGATTATCGATGAACTCTAAGAGATAAAAAAAGGCTAAAGAACGTTTTATTATGGAAGCTTTGATTATAAATAGCTTCAAATCTTTGAATAAAGAAAAAGGGGTCAAAATTAATGAGTATTCAGTAAGCCTATTGAAAAATAATATGAATAACAGAGAGAAATTTCTATAAATTAATTTAATACAATGTGTATAATTCATAAATTATTTAAAAATTATTAGTAATACAGTGTTTGGTTCATAATTGTTTATTTATATAAATTGTTAGTTACATTATTTTGGAGGTGATATCTTTTACTGCTTAGAATGTGAGATATTATTAAGTATTTGATTGTTATGGCATCAACTATTAGCTTTAAATCTTTATAAATTTATGCCTAAAATTATCCCTGAGGAAGATCAGTAAAGACTTTGTAGCTAATCGAAGTATTGTTGTAAAAAGAAGGTGGAGAGTATAATGAAGAATAATGAAGTAGAATCAAAAATTCGAAATAATTACTTTAAATATTAGTAAGAACAATAAAAAGATAAAAATAATCAAAACTAAACAATTTAATAAGACTAACTACTTAAAAAGTGACTTTAAATATACCTCATTGTGACAATATTATTGTGCAGATAAATATTTCTGTACATGACACTTTTAAGTCTTTTGGTCTAATGAAAGATTTAAGAGTATTTTCATTCAGAATATCATAATGTTTCGATGTTTTTTTTTCTGAGTCTAATGAAAAGTGTATGTAAATACGTACAATAGCTTTCATCTCATAAGTTTTATCTTGTTAATTCTTAGAAGATGGAGATGTTTTTCTTGTTTTCTATAATGTTGAGTCAAATGTTTTTGTAGATTCCTTCTTGATTCTCTAAGAAGCACTTTAAGAATTAATCTTGGAGCTCCGTCTATCTGGCAGTTTAGTTTACTTATAAGATGTCTTGTAACCATCTTACTTTTCTCAACTGTGGCGAGTTTTAATATTACAAAATAATTCTATTCACTCATAAAGCATTTGATTTCCTCAATCACTCTTCAGTTGTTCAGTTCAACATGAAGGTAGAGTGGATCCTTCATATCAACATATTAACACAGAACCATTAACACTTCCAGGAATATTGAAAGAAGTTCATTCTAAGATATAAATGAATAGTAATTCTTTGGTTTTTGTAAAATAGGAATTTTCCCTCTACTCTTGGTGCAGTAGAACTCTGCAAAACATACATAGAAATCAGCAGAACCATTTTTCTAGAAATATAATAGTTCCACTTTTCTTAGATAACATTTGATAATCTTAAACTACAATTGTTGATTTTGTGTTCAAAGTAACGGAGCCTCAAGTACATTTTAAAATATCTTACACCCATTGTCTGGTTCTTGTTAATCTTAACACATTCTTGTGCAAAATTAAAGACACAAATGTACAGTATTTTTTTTTTTTTTTTTGCTTTTTGAATTTAAAATTGTAATGCTTGTGCAGTAACAATTATGTCAGTAATCAAAGAGAAAGAAGGCATACACATAGCCTATGGAAAGTTAATATAATTTGGCTAAGCGTTAGTGAATAAATAAAATAGCTAAATAACTTACAAAGTACGAAACAGCAGCTTTCATCAAATCTCTGGGCTGTTTTTCTCTTAGACATTGCACTAAGGCCTGTGTGGGCTTTGGTGGACAATTGACATCTGTTGCTAATCTTTGAGCTGCTTCGAGTGGATTATGTTGAATTGCCCAATGACACAAGGAAGAACCACTCTGAGCGATGGCACGATGGAACAAGCCTAAACAAAACAAATCGATTATTATTATCAGTTAAGAAATTCATATCTCAGATAGTAATGACACTATCAATTACCGAATGAAAGATTTACTGATCATTTTCCTTCTCTGTGTTTCCCTTTTTTTGAGGATCACCTTAAAACGATTAGATGGATTTCATTAAATTTAAATACATAAATTTAAAACGTAACATAAATTTTTGATCTTATTTACAACCTAAGCATATTTACTTAAGCTTCTATCATCCATCCCATCCATCCCTGAAAATCCCCCTCTCAAAATCCCTCCCTCAAAATTCCTCCCTCAAAACTCCCTCCTTCAAAATTCCTCCCTAAAAATCTCTCTCTCAAAATTCCTCCCTCAAAACTCCCTCCTTCAAAATTCCTCCCTCAAAATCTCTCTCTCAAAATTCCT
>JAFIDM010004315.1:78084410-78101133 GCA_023159025.1 Thereuonema tuberculata
ATTGACGACGCCTTACTTAATCTAACCTACAGCTAACTGCAATGGACGTATCCTGCAATTGACAATGCCTTACTTTGCTAACCTACAGCTAATTTTAGTAAACACTTCGCTCTAGCGCTGTGTGCTTGACCTCATAGGAAGCCAATTTGTTTTGAAGACAAATTGTTTTTTAGGAAATTGCTATTGAAGTTATTAAAACAAGCGCTTAATTTTTTTTCTTTGTCCGCTTTGTCTGGCGGATAAACAGCTCCAACCGACTTCCAGAATATCCATCTCTCAGCCGTTCAAGAAAATTAAAGTCACATTTACCCGCAGACATCCTTTCAGAACCATTCATCTTGACGTAGTGTCCAAAAAAACCCAACTCGAATCGTGAAAGTCGTTTTCAGAAAGAACGAAAAACACATGGTCTGAAGATCACGTGGTGTTAAAACAAATATTTTTGTATTGCTCCGCGAAGACACAACTGCAAAACAGCACCTAACTATGTATCCTTCCGAAGACGCTGATTGGTCTGTATCGTGTTCTCCGGTTTAGCCAAATCGTTATCGAAAATGAAATACTCTTGTGTGTTTGGATGGACCGGACTAGAAATTGTCAAACATTGTTTGATTGAAAGTGATTCTCTCACGTGGAAGAATAAGAAGTCATCGATACAGTCCCATTTCATGGATTCAACTTAATTTTAGAAGCATTTAGAATTTCATTTAATGTTAAAAGATGAGAAAATTTTTATATTTTATTAACATTTTCTGTTTAAAAAGAAAAGCAAGTGAAAGTTTTATAAACTGTTCTTGAGTTAAGTTCTTATTATATTTTCCATTGATTTTCTTTCCTCTTCTAAAGTAATGAACTCGTTTTAACCATTCGATTCTTTTAAGAGTAGTACAGTAGAACCCCTCTCGTCCCCCCTCGGCAGGTCCGCCACTCCGGTTGATCCGACCGTGCTCGAGCCGGCCTAACTTGTTCCCGACTCGTTGGTGAGCCACTGTGTTGTTTACTTGCGTATACAGTGACGGTAGATGGTAAAACGTAAGAATCGTAAAACATTGAAAAAGCCTAAACTTGAACTGCTTGACAACGCAGTAAATCCTTATATTTTACTGTAAATCCGTATTTTTCTGTATTTTCTGATAATCCGACCTTTTTTGCGTTCCGACCATACCCCCAGTCCCAAAGGTGACGCATTAGAGGGGTTCTACTGTAATTGAATTTTAGTTTCAACTCTCTCATTACCTTACATCATTACTGATTACTGTATCATTTCAATTCAATTATTGTGGAAAGAAAATAATTATAAGTTGGAAAACGTAGAAGTTAAAATTTATTGTATTAATTTAAAAACAAGATGTATTTTAATGGAAAGAAATAGTACATCTTATTTTGTATCTTTGTTTAGAAAAGAAATAAATTATAAAATTTCAAGGGAAAAAAAACTAGATTTAAATTTCTAGTTATTTTGATACATTTCCTGAAACAAGTTATTACTTTATTATCTTAGCACGATTTTCACTGAAGAAATTATTCTAGTGCATTCGAAACTTCTGTCCTGCAATTGAATAGGACATCATTAACTTTTGAAAACTTGTACGTTTTTTCCTCTTCTTGAAAATGTTATAAATAAATTAGAAAATCTTTTCTGCAATTTTATTGTGGGCATCTTTTTCCAATTAACAGAAAAACTTATGAAGTTGTTTTAAAAAATGTATTTTAATCTTCACAAATGAAAAAGTGGAACCACGTTCCTGGGAATTAATAGGATTTTAATATATATATGGGTTCTATTAATAATTGTATTAAATTTTCAAACATATATGTTTATGCTGATGATGTTTTACTCATGTCGGGAAATAGAAACCAAAATAATGCTTACTATGCTTCACAAAATGATTTAAATAATATTATGAAATGGTCTTTTACACTCACTTCCAAAAAAAAAATGGACAAGTACTACTTTGATTGACATGAAATGCTGCAAGTAAGTAGCTCTATGTTTATTCATGAAACAAAACAAGAAATTACATACAGAGATAAATAAAATATTGAATTTTCATAAATTATAAGATGACGTCCTATTTGGGTCATTAACAAAATGATGTTTAAATTCAACACAAACAATAAAAACCGACATTAATAGGGTATGTGAGCACCCCTCACCTGCATACAAAGTTTACAGCGTGTGATAATGCTTGTTACGAGGTGATGAACCACCGCAGAGTCCAGTAATTGATATTCCTCCTGTAGGGCAGTTTCTAAATCTCTTAGAGTGGCTGGAGGTGGGAAACGTCGATAAACAGCACGGCCGAGGGCATCCCAAAGATTTTCAATTGGATTAGGGTCCGGCGAGTAAGCCGGTCACTCCATACGCGCAATGCTCTCACTCTCCAGAAAGTCGTCAACGATGGCAGCTTTATGGGGACGCGCATTAACGTCCATTGAAACGAAAGAAGGACCAACTGCTGCAGCGTACAGTTTCACAATGGGGTCTAGGACTTCATCTCGATACCGTACAGCCGTCACAGAACCTCGCCTGTAGATGTGCAGGTCGGTGAGATATCCCAATGAAATCCCTGCCCAGACCTTGATGCTTTCACCGCGGAATGCGTGATATTCGGTGATGTTCTCGGGCCGATTGCGTGTGCCTTGTTCCCTCCAGACCCTTACACGCTTATCATCGGTTGTAGGGCAAATCTGGACTCATCTGTGAACATAACGTTACTCAAATCAGACATAGTCCAGTTCACATGCTGGCGGCACCACTGTAATCGTGCCCCTCTGGATTGGACGGATAAAGGAGCACAAACTCATGGTACCCGGACGTACAGACCATCCATGTGTAGCCTTCGACGAACAGTAATGGCAGATATCGTCTTACCAATGGCCGCTGCAACCATAGATGTCACACGTGTGGAGGTCGATCTTCGATTCCGTTGGCTACAACAGCAATATATCGATCTTCCGCGGGGGTCGTAACCCTTGGACGACTGGCTACAGGTCTTCGGGCAACTGTTTGGCTGGTTTGGAATTGTTTTCAAAATCCTGAACTGCCGGAATGATGAACGCCGAAGGAACGAGCAACATCTGTTATAGACTATCCGGCTTCATTTCATCCGACAGCCCGACAGCGCTCAGAATCTTCCATTCGTTTTCTGGAAGCCATAGAAACACGTCTAGCTTGAAAATAAATCGTACGAATGTTCTAAACACCTTTCATCAGCACTTACGTGCAACTCCTGTAACCTTTCAGAATGCCGGCTTCTTATACGACTGCCTGTTTTGCATATTTCTCGACGCGAAAATGGTGATTGGCTATTACCTATATAATTTGCATACTTCCTTCTACCTTTGCAGCAAATTTCAGCTTCTGTAATTCAGATCTCTTATGGAAATTAACATTTTTCCTCTCCATGCTTAACTTTTGGAAGTAAGTGTAATAATAAAATGAATATAAACTGTAATAAGACAAAAACAATGTTAATCAGAAATAAAAATAAAAAAGTTAATACAGAACTATGTTTATTTTTACATGAAAAATACTGCTGTAATTTGAATTCTCAAGTTGAATATGATTCTATATTATGTAATTGTGATCGAATTCAAAAGGTAGAAAGTCAAAAATACCTAGGAATTTATTTAGATTATAAATTTAATTGGGATATCCATTACAATTTCATAATTAATAAGCTTAATTCTTTAACATATTTCTTTTATCATATAAAAGATATGTTTCCTTTTAATCAAAAATTAATTATATATAAATCCCTTGTGGATTCGACTCTTAATTATGGATTGGACTGTTGGATTTTTATTAATCAAAAACAATTAAATTTTTTGATTAAATAATATTAATAAGATTGTTTTAAAAATCTTTAATTATGTATATGTTAATTTTAAGAATAATTCTAATTTAGAAAAACAACATATTAGGGAAAAATACAAAATTTTATTGATTAAAGAAAAATTTATTTACAATACAATAATAATGAATTTTTATTCTGTTAAAAGGGAAAGAAATAATTATGTATTTAGTCTTAATACAAGACAAAATTGGCTTAGAATTTTTGATAGAATTAAGCTTAATAATAATTTTGGTAAGAGATTAAATAGTAATGTTATGAATCATCTTTTTAATCAATTTTATTGGGATTGATATAATTCTGAGAAAATTAAAATTATAAAAGTTAATTTAATATCAGATGTTATTAATGGTAAATTTCAGTTAAATTTTTAAACTCAAATAGTAAGACCTATTATATTTGTAATTTATCTGTAAAAATATTTTGAATTCACTATTGTATTTTATAACTGTTGTGTTATAAAATAGTATTATAATCAGCACCTACAACACAGGTATTGTAATCCTAGTAGGACTGATTTTATGTATTATGTTATAAAAATGGAAATAAAATTTATTTATTATTATTAAAAAAAAAATAAGAAAATCCATTTCCATTAAAACTTCTATCTTTGAATTTCGTACTTTATTTAAATTGTTCGTTAAAATTTCATTATTATTTTGTCCTTAAGACGTGACGAACCAATTTTTCTTTTAAATTTCTAGTCAATACAAATCTCTGAAAAAACATAACTATAATCGAAAATACTTTATTTAAATAATGTGAAAACCGAATTATTTTCTTCAGATTGTAACCTTAGTAAAGATTAAGAGGATTAAGAAGTGGATTAAGATAGAAATCCATTGTTAAGCTATAAACCGATGAAACTCACTCTTGGATACTATTTCCCTTCTAATTCTTTTCTAAATTTTCAAAAAAGACTTCGTGGAATAAAATTCAATTAAAAAAATGTTGATTCACTTTGAATGATCAACTGTCAAGTAGATCCAAAGTTATGTGGGAGGGAAAATGACTGATTTGATGACCCTGACTTGGGAAAATAAAATAAAAATGTTCTGTTAAAATAGGATTTAAAAACTAACTAATAATTAGTTTTATTTAAATTAAAAGAATTCGCTTCTGAATCAATGAAACAACATAATTTCTAACATAAAAATCAAAATTTCCTTGAAAATTCTTCAACTTACGAAAAATTCTCTAAAATGTTTTACGTAGAATTAAAACAGTCATTAAAACAGCCAACACACTAGAATAAAACACACTAGAATAAAATAAACGTAATGTAAAAATTTTAATTTTTTAAAAGACGCCAGATGCTGTTTCGTGCTCTGGACACTTTCAATGGCAGTTCCTTTACACCACCGGTCGGCAACCCGCGGCCCGCGAGGCTTTTTGGTGCGGCCCGCAAGGCGTCTTGGAACGACCCGCAAGATTCTCGCCGCAACGCACGATATAAAATAAGGTTTGCTCACACGCGTGATACATCTTGTCTCTGTCTTTCATTTGAATAAATGATACAATAATTCAAAAATAGAGTAATTTGTTTTTTGGTTTTTTTTTTTATTGTGAAAGTTAAATTTTTTTTTTTATTTTTGCGGCTCGCACTAATCCCCACGTAAAATAATTGGCCCTCTTACAACAAAAGGTTGCCGACCGCTGTTTTACACCACAGAGAGAGAGAATATACAGGAGGAGAACATTGGGAACCAATCAACGGGAACTAGGACGGAGACCAAAAAAGAATGAAAAAGTCAGTCGTTGAAATAAATGACAAACTTTCCTTAGCCAAATAGTTTCCAATTAACTTTGATTCGATTAAATTTCTTAGAATTTGCTAAAATCTCTACATTGCGTAACGGGACTGCGCATGCACCGATGGAGGAAGGGGAGAATCGTGCTCTTATTTTAACATAAGCACCGGACCAAATTTTATGGAAAACTGTCCAGACGTTATAGTGTGATGCAAAAAAAAAAAAAAATAGAATAACTGACTTCAACTGCATTAGACGATCTTCGAAGAACAAATACCCAGAAATCAATCCTAGGAAATCGTCAGACATCGTGAGATAAAAACTTAGGACGAACTAGTGGCCTTGTTCTTCTCTAACAATCCACTGATACACAATCCATGCAAAATGAAGTTATTATTGACAGGAATCTCGTACGTCAATAGTTGCTCCAGTAACATTTCTAAAATAAACTAAAGGTAAACGTAGGAACGGATTTCAATAAGAACAGGTATTTTTTAGACTTCTGATACCGTGAAGTCTAATGTCCCCGGTTTGTCTGTCTGTCTGTGGATAAGTATCAACTCGGCAACCACGAGGGCTAGAGACTTGATTAGGGTATCGTTCAAAAGGTCTTGACAAGAGTAGTTCAGAGCCATAGAGTTTGTGTCTCTAGCTGGTCGGAAAATTATTCAAAAGTTATTGAATTCAGTCTTATTAACAAGGTTTGAGCTAAGAATGACGATTATTCCATATAAATAGTGATTTTTCTGTATTTTACGTAATATAGATAGGAGCTACTTGCATCTCTTTTTTTTTTAAATCATTATTAGGAATTCAGTCTATTAACAAGGTTTGTGTTAAGAATGACGATTATTCCATATAAATAGGGGTGGGTAAGATAGCGTGGGGTCGCAAATAAGACTCGCCAGCGCATTTTCTAGAGCACCGCGGCGCAGTCTATTCTAACGTAAAGGTGACTCAACCTGTACTCTACTCAACCTTCTTCAGTGTTCATGAGCCTATTGTTGTGGATTTTGAATTGTAAAGTTTTCAATAAAAACAGCTTGTTAGCTTATTGTAACTTTGAATAATTTTCTTCATTCACATATCATAAGCCGTTGGGAAGCATTGTGATTGGTTTACTAATCGTTATCGCTACCTTGTTTTTGTTTTTTGTTTTTTTTCATATTTCCCTGTGAAGAAGAAAAGGAAGAAGAAAATATTCCAATGGAATCATAAAGAGTTCAAATGCTTTGAGAATTCATTAGTGAAAAAATTCAAAAATACACTCTTTAGCGAATCAAATTGAAAAACCAAAATAGTAGGAGATATCTCAGCCGATTCATTTCATCTAAAATCACGCAAAAACAGTTGAAATTTCTCATTTTTTTATTATTTAATAGTTCAATGAAATAAATTAGATCTCATTACTTTTCAAAGATATAATACAGTCACTTCGTTTTAATACACTATAATTTTATTTAATTATTCGTTTGTAAACATTTTCTACTTCATTATAACAAATTCTTCCTGTTTTTCTAAACTTTGCTTTGTTGTAGTTATGTTAAGTTTAAGTAAAAATAGAAGTAAAATAAAATTAAATAGTTATTTTAAAGCTTCAAATTAAGAATAATTATGTTTATAAAAACAAATTTGCAGATTTAAAAAAATATCTGGATGAATAAATGATTACTTTGACACTAAAGTTCCTCATGTTCTACTCGTTTTTTTCTTCTGTTCTCTTGGTATTCTTTTTGTAAATCGTTCCAAAATTTCAGTCTTCTAGATGAGTTCGAATATTGCATTTCCAATGGGATCTTAAGTCGAAGATAATTTCTTTGTCCCGGAGTGGCTTTGTCCCACTTAACTCCAACATCTGTTCCCTCTTCTGAAGTTGGATCACTAGAGGATGAAGAAACAGCAAATAAATAACACTAGATAATAATTCGAATGTAGCACATACAGGCATTTTAGATAATTAAGTACAAACAACGGCATTAGTAAGGGCTGGACATTCACACGTTCTTTCCTAATGCTTTCTGAAGCAGTTTTTATGAATTGAGTTTTTGTTAAATAAGTTTATCTCAACTCTTTTATAAAATTTTGAATTTATTATTTTCCAAAATCAAATATTTAGAAAAAGAACACAAAGTGTGTTTTCCTTTTACAAATGACCAAATTTTATTTTTTTTCTTTTTTTTCGTAGTTGATTGAAAGTTATTACAATAAAGTTATTACAACGAGTGAATCATTAATAATAAACTAAATCAAATGGACAGAGAAAACGATTTGATATAATTCATAGAAACAACTGACAAGAAAACTATAAAGGAACTATAAATTATAACAAACGTTGAATTCAAGAGAATCCTTTGAATTCAGCATCAGACGAGATCATCAAGAGATCGACACCAGTCTTAGAATAACATCTGTTATGTGGATTGTAAGTAGAGAGAAATCTCTATTCAGTTCCTGGCTTTGACTACAATCACACGCTGGTCATTCTTTTGGCTAAAAGGAGACTCAAGAGAAAGACAGTAAATTACAACAACAAAGATTCAGTCTCAATTCTCACAAAAAGATCCTGGAAGAACTTGAAGCCCCCTTCCCTAAATCTTAATTTATTTATTTATTTATTTTTAGTTATGAAATAATATAAACGATTTCATTTTTCTTTGTCTTTTTAAAATTATATTAGTTTCTGAAAACAATCAGAAGCAGTTCTCTATTTTTTACAAAATAATTCAGTCCGCTTTACTTGAATTAAATTACTTGAATTACTTGAATCGGACTGAATTATCTTAAACCCACGGGGATTCAAAGGATGTCAATTGATGAAGACGTCGATGGAATGTTCTATCGCCTTCACGCACGAGGAAGAAATGTGATCAAGTATCAAGAAGGTCTGTGTAGTGGTTCAAAAGTTGTTGGTAATTAGAAAAATCAATTAAATTGTTACATGAACTTAAGAGATAATGTACGAATAATAGAACATTCTACAAAATCTTAAGGAAACGTCTTAGGACATAAAATTAGCTTGACTCAGCATTATTCAACTAACAAAAGTAAAAATTCACTCTAATAATATTTACTTGGAGCCCCTTTTTGATGTCAAAAACAGATTATCATAAATTATAAATGTTCACCAAAAAAAAATAAAGAAACAATGATACCAAAATTTTAACCGATTGACCTCTAACAAGTCAAAAGTTATAATCTTTTAAAAATCACCGAAAACAGTAAGTGACGGTTACGACATGAGCGCACACAGCGGTGAAAAGAGAAAAAGTTTCATTTCAATATTACAAATGGTAATTTTAAGTTTATATTATTTTTAAGTTATATTTAATATTTTAATACATTTGTTAAACATTCATGTAAGACTTTTAAATACAGTACGCTTTCTTGAATGATACTCCAACAGAAAACATTCAAAACATAAGAAAAATTTTGCACCAACTTTATTTGATTAAATGATTATATTTTTTTGTGAGATGGAAATTCGCGTTTTCATTATCAAAGTGTAATTTTGCAGACATTTAATGAAATCTTTGATTTGTCTGTAGAAATATACAACACATGGTTGAAAGATAGGTGCACATTCCAGTGAAGCACTTTGAAAGTTTATTTTATTTTATTTTTGTTTTACATCTTTATTTTTCTTATTTATTTTAGTAGATTTATTCTTGCTTTTTTTCCTAATTTTCAAAAAACAAATCATGAGAAGGGGAAATTAAATACTATTTCAAGATGGATGAGTTGTGAGTTTATTCGGTTTTCGCTCATAACTTTACACCCAGAGGTCATACTGTTAAATTTTGGGTATCATTGTTTTTCTTTTCTTGAAGATCTGAACAATTTGTACTCTTTCATGGATAATCTTTGACCTCCCTCCCCAAAGGTCACATTGTATATTATAAAAACGTTATTCTGTCTGTCATAAGACTTAATGTTTTTGCAATTTTGTGACCAAACCATAAGAGATAGATTGGTTAAGCAAATGGATAAAATGTAGATGTTTTTAAGACAAACAAAATGCTACAAAAATCTTCTGAAAAATTTTTTGGTTTCCAAGATGGAGCCTTTTAAAGGGTCAAATTTTGACTTTTTGTCAATTTAAACGAATATAAAAGTTGGAAGAGAATATTATATTGAGAAAATGTTGGTATTTGATAGTTCTATGAAACGATATATCAGTCATTCACAAACGTTTCTGCGTTTGCAAGATACATGCAAAAATGTGTGTGGCGCAACCCCAGTGTCTGGCGACAACCCGCAATACACATCAGTTAAGCGGAGAAGGCCACAGCGGGCTGGGAAGTCGTATATTCTCTGATCTCAATATTAATTTGCTAAATAAATAAAATTGTGTTTTTTTAATGCTATATATGCAAGGGTTCCGGAGCGAAGAGACGGTAATCGGCTAGTATCAAAGAATGAAAATAACACACGCGTTCTTTTTTATTATTATTATTAATTTTTTCCCAGATTTACTATGTTTTCAAAACCTGTATATAGGTGCAGCGTTTATTTAAAATTTAGATTAATAACTATTAGTCTAAACATGATATAAATTTAATTAAATATAAATTTTTTAATTAACAATTTAACATTTTTGAAAAATACAAATTTCTTTCTACTTATATAGATTTCTATATTGATTTTTTTTTTGTATTTTTCAGAATTAAAATCAAATTAAGCTATTATTGACAATTGAGAAATTATTCAAAGATTTGATCAAAATTTTGATCATTATTGGAATTTTCATTATTGTAATAACTACATTGAATAAGTTCTCACTTGTGAAGAATAGTTTAATCTGATTTTAATTCTGAAATATACAAAAAAAAAAAAAAAAAATCATCTATAGAAATCTGTATAAATAGAAAGAAATTTGTTTTACTATTTTTCAAAAACGTTCAATTGGTATTAAAAATTTATGTTTAATTAAATTTATATCAACTTTAGACTAATATCATTAAATTAAAATTTAAAATAAATATAGCACCTACATACAGGTTTTGAATACACAGTAAGTCTAGAAAATATTAATAATAATAATAATAATGGCAAGTCTATGAAAAAAAGAAAAAAGTAGAAATTTTTATCAAATCGTTGAATAATTTCTCACTTGTAAATAAGAGTTTAATTTAATTTTAATTCTGAAAATACAAAAAAAAAAAAAAAAAATCAATGTAGAAATCTGTATAAATAAAAGAAATTTGTATTACTATTTTTCAAAAATGTTAAACTTTGTAGCGTTGTTCCTTCGTTTGCTTTCTCAATTCTATCGATCATTTAAGTTCGTTATTGTCTGAAATTCCACAAATTGCCGCACACACTCATCAGTTTTTATTCAGTAACCTTTGAGTCATGTCGTTAAGTACTTTTTATAGCTAACTATTGTCCTTTCATTGATGTACACCCTGATGCATTACACCGACATAGAATTATTTGTTATAAACCGGACTTTCATTAAAACGGACAACCTTCAGCCCCAATTAGTCCGTTATAATGAGGTTCTACTGTAATTTTCTATTCTCATGATTTATTTTTTGAAAATTAGGAAAAAAGCAAGAATAAATCTACTAAAATAAATAAGAAAAATAAAGATGTAAAACAAAAATAAAATAAAATAAACTTTCAAAGTGATTTCACTGGAATGCGCACCTATCTGTCAACCATGTGATGTATATTTCTACAGATAAATCAAAGATTTCATTAAATGTCTGCAAAATTACACTTTGATAATAGAATGAAAACGCGAATTTCCAACTCATAAAAAGATATAATCATTTAATCAAATAAAGTTGGTGCAAAATTTTTCTTATGTTTTGAATGTGTTCTGTTGGAGTATCATTCAAGAAAGCGTACTGTATTTAAAAATCTTACATGAATGTTTAATAAATATATTGAAATGTTAAATATATCTTTAAAATAATACAAACTTAAAAAGACCATTTGTAATATTGAAACTTCCGTCACTTCCTGTTTTCGGGGATTTTTTAAAAGCTTATAACTTTTGACCTAGAGATCAATCCGTTAAAATTTTGGCATCATTGTTTTTTTTTTTTTTAGCTGAACATTTATAATTTATGATAATCTGTTTTTGAAAACATCTCTAAGTTATCAAACAGTTAAAGAGGAATATATATTTTTTTTAAAATTTTATTTGTGATAAAAATTAACTTACCCAAATTTGGCAAAATTGACCCACATATCGATCAGTTTTTCACTAAAGATTTGATCGTCGCCTTTTAGTCGCTCTGGAACAATGAAATTATCAAACAAAAGGATAACGTCTTCACCATGAACGACACCTACGAAAATAAGAAGGATTAATTTTCAATGGAAAAACTAAAGCTTTTCTAAGAAAGAAAGGTGAGGAATAACTTTTCAATCCCTGGAGGAATCTTCTTAAAACTTGGTATTTATATTTAACTAACTTTTATATTTTTAATTTTTTTTTCCATGTCGAGAAAAATATGAGAAACAATGGATGTCTTAGCGAAGAAGTTTCTGAAGGGATTTCGATCTTAAAACATTAATCCTTAAAAAAATAAGAAAAGTAGCTTCAGAATTAGGGGCTTTGTCTTCTACTGAAAAGAAACCCATAGAAATTTCTCATTTTTCATTGCGAATTACTGTTTAATTGACTTAATTTTAAACCATATCAAATTACGCGCAAATGAATGGATTACTAAAAGGATTAATAGGAAGAAATAGTAATAGAGATTCCAATGGTTTTCAACAGAAGGACCCACTTGAAAAGAATTAAACTATAAAAGTTTGATCATTAAATACATATGTTACACCGAATCCGTGAAATTGCCTACTGCGTGAAATCGGCAAAAATTGCCGAATTCATGAAAAGTGCAAGCCCTTTGCTTTATTCATGAAATGGGCAAATTAACTGCCGAAAGCGTCCATTGGACAGGATATGGAATACTTAAAGTATCATTTTTATTTTGTTTGATCACAAATTATTTTTAATGCTTTTTAATGAATTAATTAAGTAATTTATTTACTGTCACAAAATTATTGTTCCACATATCTATTTAGTCCTATTTTAAAGATTTATATGTTTCACTTCGATCGGCGGAGTGAACCGAAATTTCTAGATCGTCTTTTCTATTGCAAACACGTGGTACCCTGTTTGAAATTAAATTATAGAATTTAATTGTATAG
Organism: Thereuonema tuberculata; assembly: GCA_023159025.1. Classification (NCBI taxonomy): domain Eukaryota; kingdom Metazoa; phylum Arthropoda; class Chilopoda; order Scutigeromorpha; family Scutigeridae; genus Thereuonema; species Thereuonema tuberculata. The sequence continues at coordinate 78,097,186 of JAFIDM010004315.1, forward strand.
TTCATATTATATAGAATATTGTGTTCAAACAAACAAGCGAAGCAACTAAACAACTAGTGCACTTGCGCGTGCGCAATGCAGTGCGCCGGTGCACATGCGAACATATTGAAAATTGACCATTACCATACGATGATTACTCATGACGCAATTCGTGAAAATACCTTTTAATAAAATTAGTACATTATCATAATATGTACATGTAAACGTCAAAACAAACTGTTTGTAAACGGTTGTTGCAAAAAACATCACTGGAGCAAAACTGTCTAGTTTGTTCAAGTAAACGGTTAATTGCAAAAAAAAACACCACTGGAGCGCCACTGTCTACTTTGCTCAATACATGAAAAAAGCAAGAACATTTACGCCCAATGCACGCTTTCGGCAGCTAACTTGCCCATTTAATGAATAAAGCAATGGGCTTGCACTTTTCATGAATTCGGCAATTTTTTGCCGATTTTACGCAATAGGCAATTTCACGGATTCGATGTAACATATACACCAAATTTAAAGAAGATTCATCAAGCAGGACACACACACAGACAGACTAAGTGATTTAATGAGTCTTAGTGAAATATCAACACAAATATCGGAAGTGTGAGAAATTCAATTTTTCTTTATGGTAAAATTAAATTAAAATTAGCTTCAAGGCTTTGAAATATTTTTTTTTTTATTTTGTTCATTGAAACTGAAAGTTAAAAGTACGTTCATTTGTTATGTGACGGCACGAACTGAAACAATGGATGTCTTGAATACAGCACGAGTGCGTGCATTGTATTGTTTATAGAGTATTGCAAAAATGGCGTTACGAAAACAAACTGGAGACAAACAACGATGCTAAGTTTGTGTAATGGAAAATCGGATAAGTCCAAATCCGATATTGCAATGGATGAAATTTGAGTTAAAAGATTATCTTGTATTCAATTAAAAGGCAGATAGCCTTTAGTATTAAATGAGTGAGAATTACTTGTAGATTTAAGTTAATTCTTGATATTTGGCTAAACCTAACTTGTTGATGGAATCCCAAAGAGAGGTTATAACTTGGAAAGCGACCAATGCAACCGATGACTTGTTGACCAAAGGAAAATTTCAGCAAGACAGTATCATCGCAATTAACGTGAGTTGACGAATAAACTGACGAATCGGCGCTGGCAGTTATTGTAAGTAAATTTTCTATTTACCTCGTCCATCTCGGAATTAGGAAGAAGGCCAACTCAGAAGATTCGAACACTTGAGATGAAGATTTTCGAGAACAAACTCAAATAAATGTTAAAGAACTTTAATATTGAAACACAACATACAGATGAATATATTGTTCGTGCATTGCAGAAACTGTAACGTTATTTATTACACGTAAAATTATTAATGCTAGGAATATCGAATTCAAAAGACATTCAACTTAAGATAAATGAAAGATAGTTTCGACGAAAGTAAAGAACTATTAAGCTAAAATGTTTTTAAGTTTTCATGCAAGATTATTTATGATAATTAGTAAGGAATTTACTATTAAAGACTATTTCGATGAAAACCAAGAACTATTAAGTTGAAGTATTCGTGTTATCATACCAGACTGTTTAAAATAATTAGTAAAGGATTTTACTACTAGAATGTTAAGTTAAAATGGATCAAAGAAGTTAATTTAACTTAGTCATTCATTCCAACATAATCCTGTTAACACACACATGGTGAATTTGATAGACAACTATTACATACAAGTGTAAAGACAAATAGAATACTAGAAAGTTCAGTGCATTAAAGTACTTATGCATTATATTGAATTTCAGTTAATTTCACATATGGTGGAAAACCATCTTGTCAAATGTTTGTAACTTGGATAGTTAAAGATAAAGAAACTTTTGAATGAACTTCTAAGCATTAAAAGAAAAGAACTTTAGTTGATAAGGAATCCATTTAATTGAACTTTAAATCATTTGAAACAACTGTTTCGTGTTTTGTAGTTATTTGATTTTATAAAAACATGTTAAGTCCATTCCAGTTTACTGCTTATTTATTTCTTACCTCATGTTGCCTAAATTTGCTCTGCTAAAACCAGTACATGCAAGTAATTTAATTAAACGCTATTGGAATTTGTTGTGAGGATCCAAGGTAACTCTTATTATTAATCCCACAGGAAGATATAAAGAAATTGTGTTAAATAAATTGGAATGTGGAAACCGAAGAATAAATAAACAGACGCCAATCCCCTGCTAGAAACCCACAACTGAACCCTTATTAGGGATGAGAGATTCAATGAAAGAAATTACTGATGTAAAAAAAATATTCAGTATCTAATGAAAGTGATGCCAATTCAACTCACCAGTTATATTTAATCCAAGGATTACAATTTTCAGAACCTCTGTAGCTTTTACTTGTTGTTCCATTCTGTACATATAGACAGGATTGGTTGTTTTTGCCAATTGCTGAATCGTTTCCTCATTACCAGAAATAAAAGCTGCATCGGTAATAGCCTAAAAAAGCATTAAAAGGATTCAGTTAAAATCATAAATAATGATATTGGAAATAGAAAATATAGAGGAAAAATATAAACAATTTTTAGCCTTTTTTCCAATGCGAAAGTAAATCTTTAATGTGTGTGGGTTTTTATGTCTTCCTGATAACTTTCCAACCGCTGAATTTCCAAACACAGTAGGCTTATTTGAATACAAGCTTTTATTTTTTATTCCCATGTAAGTCTTGTCTACAATTAAGTGACAAAATGAAGTGACGGAAACTTTGGATTTCTAGTGAAGTTTTAAATAATGGATATTAAATTAATGGATATTAAATCCTCGTTATAATAATCTACTCGTACTATCTACAAATGCCAAAGCCCTCGCTGAACATCACTAATTTTCCTACTTCATAGCCTGGGATCTGAAATTTGGCGGAACCTTCCTTATAATCTGGTTTCACGAAACTAGTATTAACTAGGTTCGCCAATTATCTCGCATTTTTGTCTCCTTGTGACAACCTGGGTTTGAGAAAATTCAAGGTCATTCATAACGCGATGTTGAGATTCTAGTTCTGACAACTCGGTTTGGCCACAAACTTCGAGGTTTCAACATGGCATCCATCCATCAACTCCTCCTCAGAAAAAGAAAAATACAGAAACATTGATTTTAATCAAAATTTGGAGAGACAATACAAAACATTTGAGGTCGAATAAAACGAATTGGCACGTTTAAATAAAATATTAAATAAAATTAATGATCTTTTGTGGTTCAGACTTAAGTGAAAGAGAACTGTTAATGTCAATTTTCTGAACTGTAAGCAATTTTCAACTAGCAAATCAGAAGATAACCTGTGATGCATTTGTCGAAAACAATACACTCATCTCGTAACAGTAATATATGGTAATTAACAATAATGATAGAAAGAATTAACACATGATCATTGAAAATAACAAAAACTGTTTTGTTGACGGAAAACAATAGTGTTATAGTAAAGTATGGTAGATGCATGAGCATATCAATGCTTCCCACTTGTAAAAAGAGAAGACAACTAAAAGATGGCGAAGAGAATAGAGTATGGAAATCTCTACTATGAATGCAAGTTAAGTCTAAGTGACTGCATATATTTAGCGGACATGAATAGTAATATTTATGATTAATAACAAAGTGTGTAAATATATATTAATCATATTTATATGTTTTCTTTCAGACAGAAAGGAAATAATTTCAGTGCAAAAACGCAAAAGAGATTTGATTGCCGCCATGTTGAAAATGCATTTCAATGTTCCCAAAGTGTATCCAAAGTTCAAGGATCTGATGATCATTCTAGTTTTTTGGTAAACAGAGTTCGTTGAACATTTCAAAGTTAAAGTAAAAGAATCTTCACTTACTTGAATTCTAAGTAAGTGAAGATTCTTTTTTATGATAAAACACACGACACTTTAATCAACACAAAAACTCAGTTAGAAACTAGACTGAAGTATCGTTGGGGTACTATCAACGA
>JAFIDM010004315.1:78101143-78113934 GCA_023159025.1 Thereuonema tuberculata
CCATCAACGATAGTTTTACCAGACTCAGTTAGAAACTAGACATACATATATACATCCCACCCCATCCCAAGCAATCTTTCGAAAAAAAATTTAGATACAAATTTATATCAATATTAGAATATCTAAATTGAACCTATTTAATTAATATAAATATATCGTAAATAAAGGCAGTAAATATCTGGAAAAACTGATTTACAGAAACAATATATTTCTCTGCAGAACTTCGCTATTAGTACAATCCCAGAATGCATTGAAAAAAAAACTGGTTCTTCTCTCTCAATCGCTCAAGGTACGACAACTCGTTCACAAAAATACATCACAGCACGAAACTAGTTACATGCATCGACTCCTCCTCCAGTGAAACCAGGGTATTAGATTGTACTTGAAAAAAGTAAGGTATTTAGGATTTTCGATTAACCATCCCTAAGGATGTGACACAATACCATCTGAGGCATTAAAGAACTTAGGAAAAACTGCAATAAGTAGATTAACAAATTTAATCAATATGATACATGATACAGGTATTTGGCCTGAAGAACTGCTTAAAACTATTTTAGTTCCGTTAACAAAGAAATGTAATGCCACAGAATATAAAGATTACAGGACAATTAGTTTTAAATGCCATGTTACAAAAACAATGACAAGGATTATACTAAAAAGAATTGAAAGGAAGATTGAGGAAAATTTGGGAGAAGATCAGTTCGGTTTTAGAAAAGGAAAAGGAACTAGAGATGCCATAGGATGCTTGAGAATGACGGGAGAAAGAATGTTAGAAGTGAATAAAGACTTATTTGTTTGTTTTATTGATTGGGAAAAGGCATTCGATAAGGTTAATTGGTATGTACTTAAAAGACACTGGCATTGATTGGAAGGATAGGAGACTAATTAGGAGATATATTGTGGGCAGGCAGTGGCTGTAAAAGTTGGAGATGATGAAACTGAAGAGATGGGTATTGGAAGAGGAGTTAGGCAAGGGTGTTGTCTTTCACCAGTGCTTTTTAATGTATAAGCAGAACAACTCACTGCGAAAGCTTTAGATAAAGCAAGAGGAGTTGTGATAGGAGGGGAAAGATTGAAAACCATTAAATATGCAGATGATCAAGCAGTGTTGACAGTATCAGAAGAAGAGTTCCAAAAAATAATGGACAATATAGTAAGAGTTGGGAAAGGCTTTGGAATGAACTTAAATTTGGGAAAAAAAACCAAGGTGATGAAAATAAGCAGGCAAGAAGGTAGTCTTAATATATCCTTAGAGGGAAAGATTATACAGCAAGAAAAGGCTTTTAAATATTTGGGAAGTCTGGTGAAATGGGATGGAAGTTGAACTGAAGAAATAAGAAGTAGAATAGCAATGGGTAAAGGAGCATTTGAAAAGGTAAAAGCATTGTTAACAGCACAAAGCATTTCAATAGAATTAAGGAAAAGGTTTGCTAAATGTTTGTTTGGAGTGTGGTGTTATATGGTAGTGAATCATGGGCTATTAATAAGAAGGAAGAGAGATTTCTAGAAAGTTTGCAGCTGTGGCTTTGGAGAAGAATGTTAAAAGTGAAATGATCGGATAGAGTAAAGAATGAGAACGTTTTAACAAGAATAGGTGAGAAAAGGAAATTGTTAGAAACCATACGCAAGAGAAAAGCATCTTGGTTAGGACAAGTGCTACGAAGAAATTGTCTACAACAAAGAATAATAGAAGGAAAAGTAGAAGGAAAGAGAGGAAGAGGAAGAAGAAGGATTGGAATGCTGGATGATGTTAAAGGGGAAGAAAATATAAACAACTGAAGGAAGATGCACAGGATAGAAGAAAATGGACAGTGTTCAATTGAAACCAGTTGTAAAGACAGTTAAACCAGAGAGAGAGACCCCTAAGGGTTGAAAAGGGGTGAAATCCTGAAATAGCGCCACATATGCATTTCGTGGCGACAATGGGAACTATACACATATTGTTGTGCAACAATTAATACTAAAATATAGTAGTGGATAATAGCGCCACATAGCAACCTGATGGCGACAATTAAACTATTGGTTAATTAGAAAAAACAATTTAAAAATTGGAACTGACTATTGTTGTTGTGGAAGTAATTAAAGTATGTTACTTTCATTTTTGTTTTATTTCGTGCATGTTCGTGATATGACATGAATGCTTTGTTTCAATATCATATATAAGAAGCGTTGTTGTGTGAGTTGGTGAGTACTCACGAGTTGGCGCTGCTTGATGGCTGAAAGTTTTTTTTAGGTGAAGTGATTTGAGGTTGTTTTGGAATAAGAGGCATTGAAAAATAATGTTAAAAGCCCTCTTAAGTTTTGCTTTGAATTTTGGCAAAGGAATCAGAGCTTGTCCGATAGTGGGATAATAGATGGGTATCATCTATTATTATCAACGGTTTTGAATCGAGTTTGAAGTAGGCATCAATCGAGTGTTGTGGGCCTATTTATGCATCTTAGGAAACCGGCTATGGCAACGAGTCTGATTAGGGAACGACTTCAATTCAGCGTTATACAATTCAGGATGATAATTGTATACAGGCGACGACTTCACAGGAGAATCATCAAGCGTCCCCCACTCCGTTTTCATTTTGTCGATTGCAGATACATGAATCGACAAATATGAAATGTTTCGAACATCGTCTGTCGTTGGTTACCAAGGGATGATATTCCCGTTGTCAACTAGAACTTCAAAGACGAGGTAGGGAGATTTATTTTAACTTTCATCTTAGATTGTCAACGATGAAAGAACCGGCTTATTGAACATTTTAAAAGTGACTTTTCGTGAATTCGAACGTGTAGTATTCGAATTGTAATGTCGAGGTTAATATGTAGTATGTTTTAAAGTTAAAGTAAATTTAATCATATTGAAATTGAGAATATTTTATGGATTAATTTTGAGAGAACTTCTGATAAAACATATAGTTATTTAACCGAAATAATTTTCAGTGAATTCAACATAATGAATTGCGTAAATTGATGTAATCCAGAATTATGCTAATGATTGAATCCTGAGTTTAAATTGTAATATAATTTAAAAGATAATGTTTTCAGTTCATAGCTGTGTAACTGTTTAACTCAGAATTGCTATGAGTATTTAATTTCAGAATTCTCACTGAAGAGAAAGATTATGATTATTGAATTGATTCTTGCTTGTATTTTGATTAATTCAATTGAATCTATGTAGCAGTTAATGTTAATTCCAATATTATAGGAGCTAGTATTTATTTTGGATGGAAGGTAGCTTATATATCTTTATCGCATTTCTTACATGTTATTAATTTATTACCAGCCAGAATTTAGGTTAATTGAATTTTGCATGGCTTATTGAGTAATTATATTTAGCCATTGAATGTAATGTAATGACTGCTACTTTGTGGGCCAATATCTTGTAAATAAATGTGTTGAATTGTTTTTGATATTTGAATGATTCTTTTATGAATATCAAGTGGACATACTTAATAACTCTGCAATCACATTCATCTTAATTTTCTATTATGGTTGATAACTTTAAATATTGACTAGGTTCTTGCAACCTCTTGTTTATTAGTTAATTTAATCATTTTAGATTATTTAACAACTATATATTTATATATTATCATAGTTTTTTTTTGGTTACGGAGACACCAGCTACCCATTCCACTGTGCAGTAGCATTTATGGTTAAGGTACCGCATAAGTTTTATTGATATTCAATTTTGGGGAATCTAATGATGGCGTCCGCCGATAAGATTATCCTAAACAATTCTAATTACATAAGTTGGAAGTCTTACATTAAGTTCATTCTTATGAATAATGGCTTGTGGTCATCGACTAATATGACTACTGATGAACTCAATGAAATTACCGATTCTAAAGAGAGAAGAAAGACTTGCGAAAAACGCGAAAGGGCATATGGATTGATCCTGTTACACATCGATGATGTAGTACGTTCAATGATTATTGAACAATCCGATCCTCGCTTGCTGCTGGATGAATTAGAGATTAAATTCAACAAACCCGACGATATGAAAGTGATGAGAATTAAGCGTAGAATGTTCCACATGACTGACTTTGGGGATATAGAGACCATACCTCAGAAAATTTCTCAAATGCGTTTGATGCTAAGTGAATTGATAGCAATTGGTGGCGATTTCTCTCAGAAAGATTTGAGCTGTCTGGTCTTGACAGGTTTACCGAGAGAGATGGATGCGTGTATTCAGAGCATCCTGGCCAAGAAGATTTTGAATAATTTTTCCGAAGTATGCGATGAGATTATCCAAGATGTCAGACGTATTATGGACAGTTGTGCATAATAGCGCCACAAAGTAGCTTGATGGCAGAAACTAGAACTAAAATATTTTTGTGCGTAATTCTCTTCCGCATCCTCTCCTGTTCTTTGTCATAATCGAAACGATGCGTATTAGACGAATTTTCAATATTCCTAAAAGAACAAACTAGAGGGGGGGAAGGGATTTTTCTAGAAGAGTTTGCGTATCTCCAAAACCGCTTGAAGTGGAAACACGAAAGTTGTTATGAGTGTTCTTTGTCAAAATTGAAAATATTTTTCTATATCTTTTAGTCTTCTGATAAGATCAGCAGATTAATATTCCCGTTGTCTGTCCCTAGACAAGCATCATTAAAATCTCATTAAATTATCATGAAGCACAACAATCACATTTATAATGCAGCTCTACAGCAATCTCAACAATCATAATAAACGCAAATTATTGCGCCTTTTGCATTCATAACAATCACATTTATAATCATAAGGAAATTAAAGCAATATCAATTATATTTTCTTATCAGAAGACGTTGCGAAGCATTGTGATTGGTTTACTAATCGCTTTCCCTACCTTGTTTCGATATCAAACCCTAAGGGATGTAAATGGGGGGCAGGCAAACATTGTTGAAGGATACTTCTACGGGGTTTCAGATTGGAAAATAAGAAGATTATATTAATTTGTACTGATCACGGGATTTTTTACCATCTGGGGAAGATTTGATGTGATAGGGGTATGGAAACGAGAAGAATGAGATGGGATGTCTTATGTTCACCGATCTCGACTCAACTTAAAAATTCGAATATAACATGATTTGGGCCAACACACTATCGCATGACGACCGTCACGATGAAGCTAGGAAAGTTCGAGAAGGGGAATGATTCACACTGAGATAGTAAGCCCCAGTTAGAAACGGACGAAACACAGAAGAAGAAAGAAAAAGCCATGCCGATGCCGCGATTCGAACCCAAATTCCGACGCAACGGCCGCACGGCAGACCGCCGACTAGACCTCTCGGCCATGCCAGAAGGGCATAACATAACAAGTCACAGACGACGTCCATCGATGTGACTCAATAGAATGTGACTCAATAGAAGAGAGATCTAGCTGGACAAAGAAGACAATCAATGACAATCACAACAACGAAGAGAATCAATGGAAAGGCGCGCCGTGTGTGGCCGAATGTTATATTGCTGAAAAGTAAGCCCGGGTTGCCGCAATAGGAACGGCAACAATAACGGATCGTAGAATTTCGGCAACTTACCGTTGTGCTATGAGAGTGCCACGAAGGATTACCAAGGGGTCGGCTATCAAACAAAATGGCATCCCATAACTATTTGTTATCGGGCCCTGTGGCGTGCAACAGTAAGAGCTGGAGCTTGACGATGTCCTGGCTATCTCCAGATACATCTGCGCTGGTAGTCGGGGAAGACAATTCGTCCCCAGTCAGCACAATTCCAAGTTGTTCATGCCCGGCATCACTGCAATCACTTGACGGTGCGTATTGTCAGTGGTTGGCGGCGTAATAGTAGATTCTCATCCTGTAGTCTTCTTAATAATGGTCCAGGTGGTCAAAGCGACAAATGAGTGATAGCGACAATCTGGTGCTGTAAGAGCTGCTCTGGCAATCGCTCTATCCTCCCGTTCTGTCGTGACCCTAGGCCGTCCGTTGCCTTCTTGTCGCTGAAATCTGCCATCCAGCCAGCATCGTCTAAATGCCGCATCGCTCCAGCCTAAACGCCGGGCGATTCGTCGGTTTGTCCATCCAGCCTCATGTAGTCCGATGGTTCATTACTAACGGATTCTTTTTTTCGGGGTGCGTCGATTTTTTTTGTCAAAGAATGTCTTCCGTAGAGGATTGTTTCTAGGCTTTTAATCAATTGAACACTGGAAGCGAAAGATAAACGTCAACGGTAAGAGAGAAACCAGTCAGAAAATTAAGAAAATCAATGAATGGATCGAAATCATCTGAGTTGAGTAGACACTGGAGGAAGTGGCAATTGAGAGCAGTAGAATTCGCTATTTAATTTTCCAAACACTGAATTTTCTGCAGCAATAAGTGATAAAGACAAAGAATTGATGCATTGAGTTAGGGCTATTGCTTATGTAAATGCTATTCACTATTTTGGAAAATCTACTCTTAGTTGTTTTCAACACAATTATTCCGAAGTGCGGTAGTTCCTCAAAGAACCAGACATACAAAGAAAGTGAGTAGAAGGGAATCTGCAGTAGATCAAGAGACAGTCATCAGTAGTGATGATGATAATGGGAATTGATCAATTACGATTTTTCTGGTTTTAATGCTCACCGTTTGTCTGACAAATCCATAATTTACTGTAATATTTGCTATTTATGACAAAGATGAGTATTTTATTTCTTATTCGTGTAGTATCACAACGATTAACTTTCTAAAGCCAATTTTGGATTTATTCAGTAATTGGCAGTTTCCCGCTTCTGCAACAATAAGAATTAATCTAAATGAACGAAATAATTTTGTCCAGCTACTAGTCTTAGGAACACAGTGCAGTGGTCATAGTAGTACTGAAAAAAGAAGAAACAAAACAGAATTGGAAATTATATAAAGATAATACCAATCTCTTATAGAAAACTTTAGATTCTGCTCAACCAAGAGAACAAGCCTGATTTCGTAGTGGTTACAACACGATGATCACATTCATGTTTTAAGAGAAGTCATTGAGAGAACCAATGAATATGAGATAAACTCTGTATTGGATTCTTTGATTATGAAAAGGTTTTTGACACAGCTAACATGTCTACTGTTATTAGTGCTTGGGAAAAATCAAGATATTGATACTATATACAGCTATGTAAAGCTATGTACAGCTTATCAAAAATACCTACAGGACATGACGATAATAATTTGGATCGTAAGATATGAAAAATATAGAAAAAATATGAAATGGTGTCATTTAGGGAGTTACTATCTCTCCTAAATTACTTACAGCAGAACTTCAAGATGTTTTAAAATTAGACTGGGAAGAAACAGCCATCAATATTAATGTTGATTATTTAATTTAATAAAACAAAAATTAATTTTAATGGATTTATTAAGAACGAATTAAAGCTGATAATCCTGAATTTGAGGATGTTAGCAGCTATGTGTATCGTGGACAACAAATTAGTATGGATGGAAGCATTATGCGGGAAATTACAAAAAATCAGTATTTCTAGGAGTGCATTTGGAAGAAATACTGCTTCATTGAAAGGAACAACGGCACCTGCTTTTAAGAGAAAATTTATAACCAACGTATATTTAACAGAACGAGCAGAGACATGGACACTGACGAGAAAAGCAATTCAGAGACTATAAACAACTCAAAGGAGTTGGAATAGATATACGCTAGGAATCCATAAACGAAATGCGTGAGTGAGAGGACAAACCAGAGTATCTGATTATTAACACTGAAGTTCAAAGAGAATGGGGCTGGACATGTAGCATGATGTCAATCGAAATCCTAAACTGGATTCTGAGGAACAGATGGGTGGATAAAATTAAAAGTTTTCGAAATAACATAATAGAAAACGAAATTTAGATTTAGATTTGTTTTCCTTTGTCAGTTGTGCTTCAATCTAAATATGCCTTAGAAGCAACTGAAAATCAATTCTAAGGTAAAAGACCTGCAATAAGAATTTTGTGCCAATCGTTCATTGTTTTTCCCGTTGTCTCATTGGAATTTGATAGGTCTTTTCAACTTATTTAGACGATTATTAACAAAGTCATTTCTCTCTTTCTATGAAATTGCCGTAAAGTGTTTTTTAGATATCTTTAATCATTTATTTTTAATAAGAAACCATTGCATCAATACCATTGGTAACCATTGTCTCAAAATCAGATCTGAAGAAGCTTTTAACTATTTATTTCAGGACAGTCGGATAAGATGTTTTTTTATAAAACCTCCCTAGAAATCCTTGACAACTTGGGAACAACCTGCGGATCTCCGCACACTCTTCTAAAGCTACTGTCAAGTGATAGCAATCAAGGAAAATAAAACTGTTTCTAATTCATAGCCAAAACAACAATATTTCTTCCGTCTACTGATTACCACCCAGTAGCAACTCCACAGCAAACTTTAAAAGAACGTTTTTCTTACTTCAATGTAGCTATAAAAAAACGTTGGGTCATCGAAATTGAAAGGAAGATCCTCCATGTATAAGTCCATCACTTTGGGAACTTGGTTAACATCAATGTTACCAAAAGCGGATATTGTGACTGCGAATCTCGCCTTTCTGTTTTCTTCTGTCATAGCTTTCATTCTCTTCACTTCCTCTGAAATTAAAAAAGAAAAATATTACTAGAATTTATTTCAGATAAGAATTAATTGCTTTACATTCCATCTGGTCTTTAAATGTATGTAAAGGGCTAAAATTGATGCTGTGACTTTCTGAGAAAATCTCTTTGTAATTGGAAATTGTAATAGTGGGGCACAAGAATCCTGCTATTCAGCAGGAAACATTTGTTAACAATGATAGACTCAATGATAGACACAAACTGCTGGGTTACCCAAGAAGTTGTAATTCAAGATGGCGTTCAAAATTTAAAATATTCCATTTTCATCGTTATTGGGGTCAATTTATATGCTTCTTGGCATGGTGATTTTGCATAAAGCATTATTTTAGAACTGTAGTGAAAAAAAAAGTAAATAGTGACTTATTAGATATAGACAATTTTTCTTCAGTTTAATGAAAATCTAAAACATTAAAAAATTTAATGTTTAATGAAAAATTAAATTTTGGACGCCATCTTGAATTATAGCTTCTAGTGTAACCAAATACCCTAAACGACAATACACGACACTAAGGGATTAACAGTGGGACAAAAACCCATAGCGCTCCTAGCGGCGCGGACTCCACGAACGAAATCTCCTATCTGCTTATCTCACAAGTCAGTATGGTTGGAAAAGTGCCGCAGTTCATTATCAAATTACAATGAAAATGTGTGTGACTTAAAAAATACACATATTCGGCTGAAGCAATATGAAAATGCAAAACTGTTATTTCCAAATACATTAGCAAATGAATTGTACAAGGAAATAGATCATGTTTTCAAAGACAAATTTTTGTACTTTCTTAGAGAAAGTAAACTTCATGTTAAAAGTAAATTAAAGCAAATTATAAATATCAATACAATATCCTTCATGTGCAAATTTTGTAACAGTGTTTTTATTGAAAAATGCGTTAATGTACTGATACAATGTTTTCTGCGTGAAGAAAATGAAAAGAAAAAGAGATGTGTGAGGCAGAATGGCAAAGCCAAAAAAATTATGCACTTGTAAGATATAATCTTACACGTCATTAAACAGGCAATTTCTTGTTTAAATTATGTCTTATTTTTTTTTATGTATTATTTATTTCAATTATAATTATCATCAATATAAATACCTAGATATTTATAATTATCATGTAAAATTTTTGTAATATCATAAATAATAAAACATTTATGCAAAAGTAAGAAATATGTATCATTTAAACTAAAACTTATTACACTCAGATCTCTGGTAGATTCTGTTTTAAATTATGGATTACAATGTTGGCGTTTTTTCACAAAATAACAATTATATAATATAAATAAGTTAATGTACAAAATTTTTGATAATATTTATATTAATTATAAACATCAAACTATAGAAAATAAATTAAAAATAAGAATTAAATATAAAATTTTAAATATTGAAGAAAAGTTTACCTATAACACTCCTTTAAGCAATTTTTATAAATATAATTTTCTTTAATTTTTTTATAATTCCAATAGTTTAACAAGCATTGGTTTGTGTTAAGCATTTGGCTTTTCAATAATTAAAAATAATTTTGGTTTAAGAACAAAACTTTTTCGTCAATTGAACTGGGAAAACTACTATAGCAATAGTATTAAAGTAATATAAAATCAATTAATTTATGATGTTATACACAATAACATTATAAGAAATTTCTAATTTCATCTAAATTAATTAAATTAATCTTTATGGACATATTAAATTTCCAGCACCTATAATACAAGAGTAATTTTAAAATTACAACTAATAAGATTGGTTAACATTTAAAAAAATAAAAAAATTAAGAAAAAAAAATGCATATTTCCTCCTTATCCTTATTGAGGATCGATATTAAAAGTAATTTTTCATTTAATTATCTTTTAACGAGACTGCTTACACAATGTTGATAATTTTTTTTTTTTATTTTTCTAAAATATTTATATTATACGACGAAATATTATATTTATATTTCGTATTTTTATTCATTTATTAAATCCCTATTCTTCTTGTTCTGTCTAGGTCAATATTTATAAATTATGAACTTATTTAGGTACTATCTAGCAGCGTGCGTTTGCATTGAAATTTGATTTCTGGAGTCCAACCCGCTAGGTGCGCTGCTGTCGAATTGTCTCTCAAGTGAACAAAGGATAATCCCTTGTGTCGCGTATTGTCGTTTATGGTATTTGGTGTAACCCAGCAGTTTGTGTCCCGGTGGTTTTTCATTGAGTCTTTCATTATTAACAAATGTACTAAGTTTCATGCTGGTAGCCGGATTAGCAGGATTCTTGTGCTATGCTCCCCTACTGTAATGGAATGGAAAAGATTGACTCCCCACACGTGTTTCTCCACCTCCCCGGATTTTTTTTTTTTTTTTCCTGCTTTCGAAACTTTTATCACATTTTAAAATATTTTGGGCAAAAATCTGAAAATATGTTCAATGTTTGTACTTATAATTTTTGAGAATGTATTTTGATTTATAATTGTCAATCTTAATAAAAATGATTCCAAAGGTTAATTGGCAGAAATGTTAGCTATTTTTTTTATTTATATTTTAGAAAAACTACACAGAATTTTGGCATTTTAAAATTATGGGGTGATTCTGGAAGCCCATTTTTTTAATACTGATTTTTACCATAATTTACCGCTCAAAACATAGACTTTGGCTTTGATTTACTTAAAAGAAACAACTAATTCGAAAAGAATTAGCATTTTATTTTATTTATTTAAATAAATTTTTATTTAAAAAGCTTTTTCTTTAAATAACTTTTTATTAATCTCTGTATTATATTTTTTCTTAATAGTTTTTTTTCTTAATTACATATTTGGGCCTAATGTTATTAAAACTATTAATAACAAATTACACATTAAAATTGAAATACATTCTTTATTTTGAATTGATATTGACAACATGGTAAATTTTGAAATTTTGAAGAAAAAAAAATGCACAGCAATTTACTTATCTGAATTTATTAAAACCTATTTCATTCAGTAAATGAATGGAATCAATCGAAAATTCAAAACAACTCTAGAAAAGAATATTAGGCCTAAAATGACCCCTCAGGAGAAAGAACCAATCAAATTCCCTCAAAAATCAAAATTCTTTCGCTGCTTTTTGTGGAGAAATTGCTTTTGTGGTTCTGATTTCATTTGATTGTTTTGTTTCCTTTAGAAACACTATTTTTAGCTTCTTTTCTTAGGAAAGGGATCGTCTTAGATATTTAAGGATTCTTCAATGATCTAGCTTTAATTATTTAGCAAATCAAGAAATGGAAAAGTTGATCTTCAAACAGAAAACCCCAAAACACACA
The DNA here is from genome assembly GCA_023159025.1 of Thereuonema tuberculata. Taxonomy (NCBI): domain Eukaryota; kingdom Metazoa; phylum Arthropoda; class Chilopoda; order Scutigeromorpha; family Scutigeridae; genus Thereuonema; species Thereuonema tuberculata. Next base: position 78,112,966 of record JAFIDM010004315.1, read on the forward strand.
GGAATTTACTTAAATAATTACCTTCAATTTCAAAATGCAAACTTAATTTTAGTACCTGTTCTATGTTTAATTAAGAAGAAATTTAAAAAATAACCGTGAAGCCAAGGAAATGGTAATAATGACAAATAGAATCATGGAATGAAGTCATTTTGGAACAGAAATGATATCTAAATGGATATTGTAATAAAAACATGAAGCTTCTATTATAATACGGTCTGCGCCAAAATGTAACAATTCTTTGTTACTTATGCGCACAACGTGATGATCTCATCGAAGATCATCATGGAAACGTAACAGCAGACCCGTAACCAGAATTATTGACCCGTACCGTGGGGGGGCTCATTTCTAGAAAAATGCGATGCGGATGATCGGCCATAGTAAGAATAACAACACTCCTTATCTTCCCTTGGTTATCGTAAGAGGCGACATTTTACATTGATATGACTTAGTTCGTTTGATTTCAACACTTTTTCTTTTGTTTAGATTTCGGGAGGGGCTTCAGCCCCTTGAGCCCCCTCCTTGGCTAATGATAGGAATGTTCAAGGAAATTGGTGGTTTTGCTTATAAGATACAGACCGGACAACATCTGAGCAATGCTAACAAGGATGAGAGAAATTTATTTATTTAATAAAAGAAAATTTAGAAGTTTTGAACGCATGCGCGAGCTGATGAATTAAATTAAATTTAATCTTTAATAAATAAAATGGATTTAATTATTTTTTTCAGAAAATGGAAAAATTGTTCTTCCGTTCGAATTCAGCAGAAATTACATTAAGATGTGAGTGCGAGATGTGAGTGCGTTAGATGTGAAAACCGCGCATGCGTCACTTAGTAAGGACGTGCAGACGTGGGCTCCGTTAAAATTTTTCCATTCAACAGAAACAAAGTAAGCTGAAGTAATTTCATATTGATTTATTAATAGTATAAAAGGTATTTAACATGACTGACTACGTAAAATTAAAAATTAAA
>JAFIDM010004315.1:78118934-78129849 GCA_023159025.1 Thereuonema tuberculata
TTAACTCCTTTTGGCAAATCACCACAGAATTAAAACTTGATAAAATAGAATGTTTCGATTAACCGCGCGAGCCATTGACAAGTCCCTTATCAAACGTTGTATTTTATCAAGTTTTAATTATATATGCAATTATAAAATAAAAAATTATTCATTTGTTTTGGCCTTTCATTTTTGTTTCAATAATTATTTACACACGTAAATTCATTTCATAGTTTTAATTACTTAATTAAATTTGAAGCAAATTAAAATATTCAACTTCATAAAATATCATGTATTTAGTTTCTTCGTTTCAATTAAGATATTCACTAAAATAAAAGTAATTCACACTCGAAGAAGAAATTGATAATCGATTTCCATTTTTAGATATTCTTATATACAAAAATAATAATAAACTCCAAACAACGTGTTATCGAAAACCAACCTATTCAGGAAGAATTCAAAATTATTATTCAGCAACTCCCCTTCCATATAAATATTATAAAAATGGTGATCGGTAGAGCATTCACTTAGGCATCAAAAAAAATCTGTCTTAAATAATGAAATTTCTTACCTAAGAAGTTTGCTATTAGAAAATGAATACCCTAAAATCATTTATTGAAAATACCATTTGCAAAATATTTCAAAACATACATAACCCAAAAATAAAAAAAAACCTAAATAATCAAACCAATCATGATATAATTTTTCCTTACATAAAACAATGGTAAAGAAAACTTAAAGAAGTATTCCAAAACACCAATGTTTACCCAATTTTTACTCTAAACAGTAAATTGAAATTTATAAAACTAAAAACCTCCTGAGGCAAGATTCCAAACGGCGTAATACACAAAGTCCCATGTGAAACAATGAGTGTTTTATCTTGGAGAAAGTAGCAATTCCTTAAAAAAAACCTTTATACAGTCACAAGTATCCATGTAAAACTTTTAAGGTTGACACTTCAATGATATCGAATTACATGCATAGTTGTAAACATCTTCCTGACGTTGATAACGCTACAATTATAAATTACGAAAAAGATGATAAAAAATAAAAATAAAATAATCTATCTTTATTATCTTTATTAATCTGTCAAATTCCTATAACACGAAGCTTTCAAATAATAATGTTAAAATGTATTATTCTAATCTTATCTTCCAGAAAGAATTCCGACAACAGATGAAATTCCTAAACTTGAATGGAAACCAATCAGACGATACTTCATAACCAATCAACAACAATCAATACACAATCTTTGATATTGTTACCTGGTGATTTTTCCTCATTTGTTTTCCCCCCCGTAAGTGGACTCTTCCTTAACCGGTGCTCGGTTTCCCCGTCCCCTCTGAGGTGAGTTGACCGTGCCGGAGCTGATGGCGAGGCCGAACTCCGGGATATAACGGGGAGTTCCAGCTGTGTTAGACAGTTCGTTTCCGCGGCTCGGAGCCGCAAAGTCGTCTGCAGTCTGGAGAACAGCAGAGACAGTGAGTTCGTTTCCGCGGCACGAAGCCGCAAGGTCTCTCCAGTCTGGAGAAAGGTAGCAGTTAGTGTGGCGGCAAGCCAGCTGCAGGGAGAAGCTCTCCGAGTTAGTTCAGAGGCCGAGAGCCTCATGACAGTCTCCAGTTAGGAGAACAGAGTTAGTACGTGGCTGATGGCCACAAGTATATCTCCAGCCGGAGACAGAATAACCGAGTTGGTGTTCGGCCCCGAGTGGCCAAGAGGAAAAGTTACCTTCCCAGTGAAAAGGACGTTTAGAGTGTGTATCTGGGCTGAGACCCAAAAGTAGTCATCATAGTACGAAGAAGGCGTTTGTACAAAAACGCAGGAAGTCTAGGCCACCTCCAGCGCAGACGGCAGAACTGCCCTTCCCGCGTTGGAAGCCGAGAAGCACGGCGTATGCAAGCCACGACGCCGGCGGCTAACGAGAGGTATCGCCGTACAGTTCAGCGGAGATTAGCAGACCACTCTCCCCGCTAAACAACACTCAGAGCCGGCCAACGAAGGAGACGTTGCCGGCAAACTGAAGCTATTCGAAGTCCGGAGTTTCAGACGAGTTCCCCCGCGGTCGAGGCGACCAAAAGGACCGCCAGCTTCATCAAGCCTTCCCGGAGTCGACACCGAAGAGGATCTGCGAAGCCCGCCAGCCCCCCTTCCAGTCGACGAATACGTGGAGTACGACAGACGCATGCTGAGAAGTCGACGCCGACCCGTCATCAGAACCCCACCCACCCCGTTGCTTACGGATTTTGGCGGATGGCAAAATCCACCGGCAGCAATATCTCTCACCCAAAAAATGAATAATAGAATATATCCTAATGAAAATCAAATAAGACAATGTAAGGAACTATATGGGAACAACGATTGATCCTTTAATCTTGAATATGTTATTTTTCATTATATAAACCTGTTCTTAATTTTATTTGTCATCTTGCTGATGATGGAGGATTTATGACGCCTTCGTAACTGTCCATGGAACCTTATTTGTATTGTATATTTTAATTATATGCTTTTTAATACATGATTTTTAATATTGGTGTGTTTGTAGTAATTTCTATCTTTAAAACTATGCTTACGTAATACTTGAACCTTTCTTCGACGGCAGAAATTTTTGTGCAAGATTTGTTTGGAAAAAGAATCAAAGAGAATTTGAAGAGATTTGTTTACCGATTACAAATGTTAATCCTTCTTGAGCGTTGATTCCAGAAATGACAGGAACTGAATTCACTTTTCCATTCTTGAATAAATTCAATGGTTCATCCACAAGGAATTTCGGTCCATCTCTTCGATCTACAGAAGGCGTAAATACTATTGGTAGAATACTGACATTCTAAAGAGAAAAAAAAAAATCAGAAAATTATAAATGAAATATTATTGACTGAATCGAAGAAGTTCTTTTAAACAATTTTCTTGTCTATTTATCTGCTCAGCTTCAAACACTTAATTGAAGTTTCCATCCCCTCCCATCTGTTATAAATTATCTCTAACTCCTTCGCTGGATTGATTTCAAGGCAGGGTAGTTATAAGGTCAACCAAATGACCTCCACTCTAATGTTTACAAATGCAATTAACTCATTTTATTTACCTTAAAACAAAGACTCATTTATTTTGGCCTCAACATGACCCTGCAGTCCCTCCCTTATTTCTTCAAAATTTGAGACGATGGTTAGACTAATTGACTGTCTGAAATCCCTCCCTTGACTGTTCCACTATACAATGATGCCAATTGCAATAGAAATCTTATCATAATTCTAGAAAGCAAACAGTAAACGAACAATCCTGCAAATTACAAAAATAGTTGTAATTATTGAAATTTAAATAATTTGAATATGATAATCCTTAGTAATAATTTGGCATTTATAGATTCTAAAGGATAATACAAAATAGGATTATGTAATAAATATACATTCACTGATATTATTTAGAGTTTAGTTTGTAGCATCGCATTGGTTACAAAATTTGGCTTCTGAAAAAATCGTTTCAAAAGAAACAAAATTGAAAGAATAGCAGATGAATGAACGTTTTTCCAAGGTAAAGTTACTTGGTTCAGGTAAATGCTCACGTAGTGGAACGCAGTGAAGTTGAAAGCAAGGAACATGGAGCCAAAGTATTCATGTTAATATTTTCACTTGGACAATCTATAAGAGTTTTATCAAAGAAATCAGTTTATCCTTTTTTTTAGTAGCGGGATTTCGGGGCCTTTTTAAAGGTAAGAAAAGGAGGGCGAAAGACCAAAAATAAATGTGCCTACGTTTTAAGTTGCTCCCCTAATCCAAACTTTTATTGAATCCATTCAGTAGTTTTAGCAAAAAGACAAGCAGCTAAATTAAGAAGAAAAAGGGTTCACAATCAAAAATTCATCTCCCTTAATTAAAAATAAAATCCTCAAAACAGAGCATTCAATAAAAATAGGAAAAACGATTGGAAAAAAAAATTCTTTAACAATACCATATTATGTTCAGATTGTTTAAAAAAGATTAATATTAATAAAACAAAACTCCTAAAGTGATCAGACAGAGATAGTTTATAAATTTTACTGTATTTACAAGAAATTCCACATCCGAATTAATTTGCAATTACTGAAAAAAAAAAAGAATTTCGCATCATTGTTTTATTAGAAGACATATCAGAGATGAATAGTTTAATAGAATTAAATTGAGTTTTTTCCTTTATTTTTCCAAGAGGACTATTAATTTGAAAATGTGCAAAAAATCTACACGAAACATGAAGTTTTTATATTTTATATTATACCCATGATGATAGATATTAGTGGAAAAAGCAACACAAACACGCACATGTATTTAAAATTTAAAAAGTAAGACAAATATTTCTCAAATATAACATGCCAATACAGTATCGATGTTAAGTAATCCAATTAATATGCAAAACATGATGACCACGTGATGTATCAATCATCTGACATCACCAGGAAAACTGCAATCATTGGTCCATGCAAATGTACTACGTTGACTGCAAACGTCATAACTACACCACGTGTAGTGCTGGAAGAAGCCATTCATCTGGTGCGCCACCTAACATCCAGAACTGCATCTAAATAAGAGAAAGAGAAAAAAGGCGGGGGGGTGGGGTATTTATATTTTTTTTACTTCTTTAAGACTTCTTTTTCTTCATAGCCAGGAAAGTGATCCAATCTTCCCATGAGTTCCCAGTTGTATTCACTTCAGTTATTTTTTTCTGTAGGCTGCCATTCTTCAATCTTCTTTCTTTTGCAAATTGTACAGCAAAATTTGATAGATATCCCTTCATTATAGCACTCCGAGGGTTTCAACAATTATCAGAGACTCTTTATTTTTCCTAATGAATTCAGAGACCAAAGTAGCGATTGGATGCTGATAGTTCAGTTGATGATTATTACATTTTATCGCTTGTGTAGCAATGGAGTAAGTAGTATCCATGTGCCGCAGCGCCCTCACTCGTTTCTGCATCGTGGTCTTATACATCCTTATAATCCTACGTACACGTTATACCGGAATAAATCGTTCTTATCCTCGCTACCATCCTTTTGCTTTTCTCGCACATATTTACCTACAGTACTGGTAGCTTTGACTGTCAACGAAATGTCCAAAGCAGAAAGTGACCTGGCTAGTGTTGGTGATTGACGTTAAGTGGTCATCATGTTTTGCAGATTAATTGGACTATTTAATATCGATGTTGTATTGGCAGGATTATATTCAGAAAGATTACAAGCCATAATCGAAATATGTCGTACTTTTTAAGTTTTAAAGTGTTTAATTTCAATACAATTGTGTGCTTTTTTGTGTTGTTTTTTCACTAATAGCTAAATTAATATATGTTAAATTATTTATTTTAATTTTTATATTTTCTATTGAATAATTGACTGTACAGTTGCATTATTCGGCTTGAACATTTTCTTTCGTTTGTTCTCCAGTTGTCTGTTATTACTCGCATCACGTTAAAACAGCTGAACGGATTTTTATCAAATTTATAGCTCATTTACAACTTAAAAAACCTATACATTTATTTCACACCTTTTCCATCCATCAAAAAAAAAAAAAAAAACAACCTAAATTTGTGTGGGAAACCGTTAAAAGGATTTCATGAAATTTTGTTTTGAAGGATATTTGAAGTCTAATTTAAAATATGACCACGATTCTTTTCCTTTTCCACAGGATATTTAAAATATGGCCTCCCTCCCTCTTCCACAGAAGTGGTGCCCTAGCTCTGCATGTCCAATCTGATGATAGCTGAGGTATGTCTTGTTTTACAGTTTATTTTATGACTTTCAAAGTTCCAAAGAATCCGTTTGATCAGAAAACTGATAAATAAGAGGCAAATCAATGCAAAGGAAGTTTAGTTAAGACGATAGTTCTTGGTAGAAATTAAGACGTTATATATAATAGGCATTTATTTTAGTTATAAAACAAGTAGTTTACCTAATAGTGCATTGTTCCGCTCAATGATCAGTGGTAATTATCGTGAAACAAGTTCCAGAAAATACATTAGAATCCAAAACTTTGCAATGCACTCACAAGTCAGTCGTGTTACATTAGGTTTATTTTACTTCTATGACTTACGAAATATGAGACAGCTGCTTTCATCAGCGCCTCTGGTGGCTTCTCTCGCAAACACTCAACCAGTTGGTCAGTGGCCATTGTGGGACACTGCAGGTCCTTTGCTAATCTCTGAGCCGCTTTTAATGGCTGATGTTGGGTTGCCCAAGCACACAAGGAAGAACCACTCTGAGCAATCAGACGATGGAAAAGCCCTAAAAATAAGAGAAAAAAGTTTCTTAATTTGAAAGGGAAGGAAAATGATGCATTTCTTACAATGCAATAGTGAAAAGTTTTTGGTTCAAAGGAGATGGTGTTCCTGTCAGACGAATCATAAAATTATTGTGAAAATCCCAAGACTTAACTGTCGCAGTTATCTTTGGAAAATAACCTGGAATTATTCTGAAGTATAAATAAGCGTAGATGGGTGGGAATGAAGATCGTTTCAACTAAGCATCACACTAAATAGTAAAGAAATCAGTCCACAGTTAACGTTTTGTGTGTATACTTACAAAAGAAAATCCATTCATCCCTTTTAAAGTAATGAACAGACTAACAAAGAAAAATAGGCCTATCAGCTCAGTCAACGATGCATTGGAATAAACCGAAATCTGTTTTTGTTTTTAAAGAAATGAGAAGGGTTCGCAAGCATTGTGGGATCTCTAATGACAGGCTGGTAAGAGGTTCACTTGGGATTCTGATCTAAATTCAAATCAATTCTATTCCTTAAATTTCCATTTTGTTACATTGAAGTGATTAAGGTTCATCAACAACTAAGTAAAGTTGTTAAAAACCAAGCAAACCATTTATTTTTTTCCCTAACATCTGATGTAGAACAAAATGAAATCCATTAACTAAGGACTATTTTTTTTTATTCCAAACCGAAGTGAAAGTCATTATATAAAGGGGCTCCTCCCCCATAATAACTTTCAACTGATGGAAGGATCTTCTTGAATCTTGGTATGCATATTTGAGGACAATCGAACTTTTCTAGTTGAAACTTTCCAAATATTCATTAACCACAAATTAGAAAGGACAAAAATCCCTCCATAAAAAGTTCTATTAATTGACACGATTCGAGTTGAAAATTTAAGTAAAAATGAAAATATTTCGGGTTTGTTTGTTTTTTCGTAAAATAAAAAATTGTACTATTGTATTCAGTAGATATTATAATTTGAAAGTAAATAAATTCTTTTCATTTTTTTTTAATTCATAAAACCTTCCAAAAAAAAAACAAATAAAATAAAAAAAGCAATAAATAAAGAAATTTTAAGAAATCCCATTTCAAGAAAATAGAATTAAACTTGTAACTTCTTGTTGGTAAAAAATAAAATAATCAATAGATTTTAAAATTACAATTTTTATCATTTTTAGCTATTTATTGAAATATTTTTCAAAGATATTATTTTGGTTATTACAGTTTGACTGGGTAAATTCCTTTACCTTTTCATTGCTACTCATATTTTAATAGTTACACCTTAAGTGTCCAATGAATCTGTGTGTACGTTATCATGCTCTATACACAAGTTCATTCGTCGCCATGTCCTATTTGACATTTTTTGAAGCATGTCCGGTGGGATGGTTCGAGTTGCGTCCTCAACTGCATTGCGCAATTCTTCAATTGTAGCATAATGACGTTCAAACACGTAGGCCTTGATGAATGAGTTATGAGGCGTCGTGAGGTCAGGACTTCGTCGTGGCCATCTCAATGAGCTGGCGATGCTGGAACAATCCAGCGACCAATCCAGAATCCTGGAAAATGTTAATGAGGAAACTCGCGCACAGTAAGAGCGAAGTGAGCAGGTGCCCCGTTCTGCCGTAGACAAACACATTCCATGATACCAGCGCATCAAGCAATAACCATGTTTGTAACATGTATAAATATGTTTCGCCATTAACATGACCATCAAAAAAATATGGTCCAAACAAATGACGTGATGTCATCGCAGCCTATATCATTACGTGAGATGGATTCCTTCCAGTATGTAATGAGGGTTCTCCTTCACCCAAAAGACAACATTTCTGTTGCACGAACTGCAATAAATATCGGACATTCATCTTAAAACAGCACCTTTCCGACATAGGGAATTATGCTATCAAAGCACGGCATGCTGTTACGCGTTGTTCCCGGTCTCCATCCGATAACTCGTTGACGAACGTCGGGCAAAACGGTCTGACTTTTAGGTCTTTCTTCAAGTGATCCTGCATTGTCCTGCATTGTAGTGTCAACAATTTAAATAACGTTCAATTACTATATAATTTATTACTATAAAATAGGAGGTACTTCCCGGCCACTAGAAACACAGTTCCTTGTGATCAAGGCTGAGGCCTTTCATGACACCGGGTTCGAATCCCGGCGTTGACATGAATGTTTACTTTCCTGTGTTTTTCAACTTTCCATTCTGATCTGAAATCATTTCATAATGACTTCCTGGGAAATGGGAAACCACCTCAGTATATTTCCCAGGATATTTGACAGAATCTTGTTTCCTTCCATTCATCAAACTTACGATTGAGGAGAAAAAAAATTAGGCGTTTCTCAGGAGATATTGAAAGCTCCTTGAAATGTTGGTGGTTTTCCATTGTTCAATAATTTTCGTTGAAGGAAGTTTTCCCTGGATACTAAGAAGATTTTCCTCCGAATAATAAGGGGAAAATTAACCTGAAGATATTAATAATATATGCGTAATAAAATTTGACTCGATTTCCAAATGAAAATCCGATGGCAGATTCTTAAAGATCTGCTAATTGTAGGACGGCATATTTTCATCAAATACCTCGAATTCAAAATAACTTCGATATAACGCTATAAAAACAACCATGTTATTTTTTTTTCTGATATTCTTACCCTTTCTGTAATAATTCCTGTTACTTAGTAAATACAATATATTATTAATTTCAATTCTACAATCAAATTTACAATAAAAATCCTTAAAAATAGGCTATTTTTAAGAGATAATTTAGCCTTGAAATAGCAAAAATTACCTTTGGAAGCTGGTGAAATCAAGTGGAAAGAAACACTAGCGCCTCCAGCACTTTCACCAAACAATGTGACTAATTGAGGGTCTCCACCAAAGGCTTCAATGTTTTCTTGCACCCACACAAGAGCCAGTCTCTGATCCCAAAGACCAAAGTTACCAAGAGATTCAGAATCTTCAGTACTTAGAAAGCCTGAAAATCACAGAAGATACAGAATAAAATAGCAGCAACAATTCCTTGCTACATATTAAATAATAATTTATAAAAAGATGATCCCATCTACACTTAATTTTCTTAACTTACACTTAATTTTCAATTTGCAGTTCTTAAGAAACAGATTCTGAAAAAGTCAGAATAAAGATTATTTTTACAATTGCATTAATAACAACAAATATTTTTTCTTACTATTTTAGCGAACTGTAAACATTATTTGATTAGTAAAAAAAATACAACAAACAACAATGTGAAGGAATTCTGTGGGACCTTATTCATAATGAGGTGTAACATTAATATCAATGATAATTAGTTGTTGCAGTTAATGATATGGCGTCTCTACCTATAAATTCAGGATAAAATATCTTAAAATATTTCAAGGACGTAGATGATATTTCAAGGACATTACTTGAATGGAGTAACATAATGATGACTTTAATTATTACTAGGACTTATTTGTAAATAAATAATCAAATAATTTATTATCATGAAAGATTTTATGTTCACTGTGATAAAGTATTGAGGACAGAGACTTTGTAAATGCCACTGGAATGAACGGAATTGGGATTTTTGCAGCGCAGTGAAGCTATTTTAAGTTAGAAAAGCATACATTTGGTTTTTAAACTAGGAATTGAATAAACAAATAAAAAACAGTAAACTCAAAAGTTACAAAAAATAATAACGATATGCTTTTCATATTTTGTTCTGTTTCTAATCTTAGATTAATTATTTTAATCTTTTTATTCTTTTGTTGTCAATGAAATTAAGTAGAACTCTTTAATTCGTAAATTATTTTTAGAAATGAAAATTTGATGTATATTTATTGTATATTAAGAAGAAGAATTACAATTACTTAGAGGTTTATTATATTAAGTAGAATTTATAAAAACTTGGAAATATATTCTCTTCCACATTAAAATAATAAAAAATTCCAAATTTGACGATAAAGTTCTTGTGAAGATGTATTTTTTGAAACTTCCCTATTTTTGTTGTCAAACCGAATTATTGTTTGCTCTGTATTTTTTTTACTGTTTTTCGCTTAATATTTGGTTTAATATATAATAATAATTACATTTATATAATATAAATATTTAAAAATTACAATTAACTAGCCATCAACGAGTACATGCAGCAAGAATCAGGAAAAACAAATATAAAATAGAGAAAAATGTATCTTCATCACGTTACAGCCAAATTGACAGTTTGATTTTTATGTATATTATAATTTTAATGATTTTTAAAAGTGAGAAACATCTTTCAATCTTATTCCTCATTGCAACTTTTGTTTATTTGAAAGTCTTCTGCAAATTAAAAAAAAAAAATAGACATTGATCAAAAAATAAAAAAATATTGAGAAAAAATAAAGTCATTCAGAAATTATAATTTATCCTTAATCAACAATACTACAACTACAATGAAATTAAGATTGTAATAAAATATGACTTTCATTTTTCATATGTTTCAAATGTCATAATTTCTGACAGGTATACTCACAAAATATTAATTTAAATATCTACAAACCTTCACATATTCTTTATTACTACTTAACAATATCCACCTATTGGCTATATTTCGCGTTCTTTCTAAGACTTCATCGGCTCATTTACAAAATTTTAAGGAAATAGAGGAATAATTTAAAAGAGGTTTAACGTGCCCTGAATAATTCAAAATAGACATCAATCGCAAGAAGGCACCAAAGCTAAAGTTAGGATTCGCAC
>JAFIDM010004315.1:78141594-78158279 GCA_023159025.1 Thereuonema tuberculata
AGTGGCTTAGCATAAAGATACTTACCTTGAATCGGAGGGATCCAACAGGTGGCTTAGCGTAAGGGATTCCTCTGAAAGCAAAAAACTTTTTTCCTTTGAAAGTAGTCATTTCAGATCCTTCCATTTCTCCTTGTTTTACTTTGACTCGTGGTGGGGTTTCACATTCACCCTCAACAAGTAGGCTTAGTATGAGCACAAGAACAATCCACATTGTGATACAGGATTTTTACCTGTAACGATTTATTTTAAAATTATTAGTTTAATAAAGATGAAAACTATGTTTATTAATAGATTATTTTGTAAGAAAATAGGGCTTATAATATCACTAATGCTGTGGAATATTCTTGAAACTTGATTTACAGATTTAAGGTTTGGAGGCACTTTAAGTTTTATTTTGGAAATCTTCTCCCAATGGGTCGAGACACCTGTAGGCCAGTCAATAAAAGCATCGAACATCGCAAACGCGCATATATCTACGATTTTTTTATATGTTGTTAGGACCCCTAAGACTAGTTTGTACCAAGTTTGCAACCCTGAAAACCCTGTGCTACTCCTGTGGTGTTCGAAAAACTGCGAAATTTGGCCACCAGTGTCAGTTTTGTCAAAAAAACCACGTGAAGGAAGCGTTTATCGGGTATCTTCACTCTATACTTTTGTAAAGCAAAAACAATTTAATACAATTTGAGCCCAACTTGAGCTCTCTAGGTCTATTTGTTGCGGAGATATAGCCAGTCAAAGATGGGAAAGTTTTTCCAAAAAGTGGTGAGTTATCGCTAGGGTCATGTTCCAAGACACGTACCGATTAAACGGTTCTAGAGAAAGATCATGAGAGAGAAAGTTGTAGAGAATTAAATTAACTGCAATTTGATTCCAAAATGGTGCCTCTAGGCCTCATAGTTTCCTCAAAAACGAAAAAACAGTAAAACATCGGAATTTGGAAAAATGAGGAAAACATTGTACTGAATCATGTTGGTATGTATTTCTTTAAAAACACGTACAAGAATGTGCAGTTAACATTGTAGATGTAACATATGGTTTCAAATAAACATACACTAAACAAATAAACGTAAACATGAAATAAACAACGGAAACATAAATGTAAACAAGAAAATTCGATGTACACAGTCAAGCATAAACACCGCAATAGTTTAGAACTTCGCCCTTTTGGAACGGCCGGGTCACATCCAGTCTGGATCAGTAGGGGAGGGAGTGGGAGGATGGACGACATTTTATGGAGGTGGAGCGGGTCGTCATATGTGTTGTGTCGTCCACATCCTCATCCTCCTCGTCCAGGATGATAGGGGTGACGTTTGTGCAACTGCGCTCTTGGCAAAAGGAACATAGAATAGAGCACTTGAGCCCTGCCTTTCTGCAAGTGCACAACCCTAAGGACCCTTTCTTGCATTTACAAGCCACCATTCTAAGTAGGGTCTGAGGAGCGGGCTCTGCACACATTGTGATGGGCATGAGACCTTGTTCACTGGTGGCCATCCCCAATCATAAGGATTTTTGTCGACCCCCCCCCCCAACCATTTTTGCACCTGGTGGTAGGTCTTCCACGAATGATATTTTGCAGCCTCTGCAGCCTTTTTGCAACCTTGCCCGCCTCTGGTGATATTGGGGGGAGGCGGGCAAGGTTGATTTTGGCCTTTGCTATTGATTTTACAAATGCTGAGTATCGCAGGGTGTTCAGCGTTCCCGCATCGCCGCCGTACAGGTTCATCAAGATCTTCTCGCCAACATTTCCTACTTCCTCCTGGTTGGAGTTTCGATCAAGAAAAATGCTGGCGAGATCTATCCAGTGAGGTTATTTTTGAGGGCATTGCACCACTTCATCTTGCCTTGCCAGAAAAGGGCAGAGGTCGTGTCACACCCACTGATGGCATGCAGGAACACAACCATCCCTCGTGGAACCTTCATTTCTCCACATGTGATGGAATTTGCTGTATAGGTGAAAATTGAATAATTTAAGTTTCTGTGAATAATTTGAAAACAGATAAAAAAAGAAAGAGAGTTTTTGCATTTTGGAGAAAATATTTTATGGAAAGTTATTACGATCTCACTTCAGAATAGCTTTTATTTGAGAAAAACACACACTTACATTTCTATTATTTCTATAAAAATATTTAGCAATTTTTTCTTTTTATAGTTTTAGTTTTTATTAAGAGTTTGAATGAAACAGTGGCTTCGTCTGTTTCCAACTGAAACAGATGTCAATGAATGACATTTTTCTTCCTAGGTTTGATGATAGCTTCGTATAGCAATAAGTTTATAGTAAATTCTTGATAATATCGAGCAACCCTATTTAGAATTTAATAAATTATTTTACTGCTTGTGTTATTGTCTCTACCATTAAAATAAGGGTCCATTAAACTTTCGCAAATTGAAAATAATGATAATTAAAAAGTGAGAAATTAACGAACAGGAAAGTCACTTAACAGTTTACTATTATGTTTATAATATTTTTATATATTTATGAATGAGTTTAGAATAATGAGGCACGGAAAGTGTCATTGGACTTATTTCAAAAGTAGATTAACGGAATTATCATGTTTCTCATTTTCAATGAAGAAAATATGATATATAAAGAAAGAGAACATTTCGCGAACCCAGCTGCAAAAAAAAACACACACACACACACTTGTGAAACACAATTTCTAATATGAAGATCAAAACTAAAAATAAAAAATACAACAACTTTATGTTACTTTCTGTCAAGCTAATAAACAAGAAAGAATGAAAATAACTATTTTACCTTTTATAATTTTCTTTCAACTATAAATATATAATGACTTTCTAGTCTAAAATATTTTTTGTCACATGTCTAGGAAATGGATGAATCATCTAATGATAATCACCTGCCAATAAAAACATTCTTGGATACAAAAGGTCGTTTCTTTATTTTTTTTAAATTAAATAATCATTGTCACACCTATAAAATAAAGTTGTGAAACATATTGAAAATAAATTCAATTGGAGATGAATCATTCAACCAAGATTAAAAATCTACAGTTTGATTATCATGTGATTTCAAGGACATTGAATTGGAATTCTGTGTCTCATTCTGTGATTAGGAAACCACCCCCAAGGGTCTAAACCGTTCCTTCCATTCATTTAGAAAGAGTTTTAAATGGTTTAGTTTCCTTCCTCTTTTTACAAAAGAACAAAAAAGAAAAAAAAATAGATAAGGAAACAGTTCATCAAAAATAAAAGAAAAAACAAAAATTCATGCCTTCAATGAAATGAGACGGGCGTTTCATCCTTGTTATGATTCCTCAGCCAGTTAATACCACTGATGACAAGCTTTGAAGGCATGAAAAGATATGGAACCCATACCCGCTCCCGGATGTGAGTTCCCACAAAAACGAACAAGAAAAGAAAAATACCTGTTACTCAACAGGATTTAAGAACGGTGTCCGTAGGGTTTCAATAAGAACCACTTTTACCTCGTAGTTGTTGAATATAAGCAGTAGAATTTTCCGCCAAAGTGCGCAGCTGCGTTGTGCCCAGCCCGTTGTAACAAAAGAAACATTCTGATTGGTGACTTTAACAATCGTCGGATACGGAATACGGGAATCTTCAAGCTTGTTCAAGATATTTCGTTTGACGTCACAAATCGACGGACAAGACTCCCGTATCATACGGAATGACGACATTTCACTACGGGATATGTAGTTCCCAATGCGCGTTCGGCTTAATAGTCTATCACCTTATTTCACGAACGAGTGGCCGCAAACACATCACAATGTAAAAACAAGTAATATTAAAATTAAGACGTATTCGTGACAGTTTCGAACATTGACTGTTCTTCAACAGATTGTTAAAGTCTACATTTATTTGCAAATATAAGTAATTTTGAGAGTGGGTAAAGGGACTAATACGAATTCGGGAAGAAGATTTTTATTTACTGCATTGGATGGAAAGATTTCGGGTATGGAAAGATTAAAGGTAGACTTCAATTCTATATCGGGGGAGGAGAAATAATGGGAGGGAAAGTGAAAGTTAATCAGCATTTAGTAGTTGGACATTAGTGGGGGACGATATATATCAGTATATGTATATCCACGTACAGACATGTACACATACATTAACAGTCAATGTTCGAAACTGTCACGAATTTCTATTAATTAATATTATTAAATTACGCTTCCTTTTTTTTATACAATGATTTTCTTTAAAATTTAATAGAAGTTTTGTTTATGGTTCAATTTAAAAATATGACTAAACATTTTGATCTGCAGCTCCCACCCCCCCTCAATCCTCATTCTTTTCAAATTGATTTTAGTGTTGCTTATTATTGAAAATCCCACTGAAGCTACATTTAATGGTTAAATATTATGAAATGTTAATATTAACTATTATTGAGTTTTATCTTCCATTTCTGTTTCCCACTCAGTTCTTGTCCCATGCTTTTTTGCACTGGAAAGGTGAGTTGAAATTATTTTTTAAATTTCTTAATAATTTCATCGAAAATATTATCATTTTAGAGCCATCCAAGGCAATCTAAAATGATAATATTTCGTGTGTTGGGTTTTTTATTTTGCTTTCAATACTTAAGAGCATATCATCCTTTTGAAATTGAAGCTCCGACAGGAACAAGGGCCAGGCATCTGAGAACTGTGAGTAATTTATTACATAGAAAGGAAACTGAAGTTATATAAACATGAGTGACTATGAACGATAAAGGGTGTAAAAAATGCAATAGAATAATAATACGCTGGTACAGGTATGGAGAGAGAATTAGTCAAAATGTGTCGATACAGGAACAAAAACCAACAATGAAATATTCCTTCTGTAAAAATATAACAACAGACCCCCAAGGCAGAATGTTTTTTATCTTTCTGCAACAGTTGATGCTAAGACGAAAAACTTTCTGCGGGTGCTGGCGTTTTTAGTAATAAATTAATCATAGAGGTTTAATAGGTGAATAAGTAAGCAATTTACTGATGATGATCAATTCTTTGTGATTAGTTTTTTTCGTTTATGCCCCGAAAAACGTTCATTCTATACGATATCTTTCTGCAGCCTTCATTTTCGTTCTGCGACAATGTCGCGCCGTCGTGTCGCTTGATGTTCTGCTTTGGAGCAACAGACATATAGATAATATCAATCCTGAACCACCGAAAAGCGAGTGGTCTGTGATCGAGACAGAGAAAGAAATGTATCCTCTATTCCCTAAAATTCAATTGTGTCTGTTTGGACGATGAATATGTCTCATATATCAGACCATTCACCCCTTTTCTAAGATATGCATGTAATTAAAGAAAGTTCGAAATTTAGAAATCAACAAGAGATCAAGAAAAAAAAACCATGAAAAATAGAATAATTTGAAATAATAATAAAAAAAAAAAACGAGAAAAAAACTTCAACATAAAGAAACAACAAATCTTCTGGAAGTACAAACACACACACACACATAATATCTACAAGGTGATTCTAATTAAAGTTGGCCTATTTAGAAAATCCTGCAGCTGCAACCAATAGTCGGAGAGACACCAAAAGTTGTACACACACTATTCAAAAGCTACTGTGATACTGTCTTTTATTTCTGCTAATGTTGCAATTCCTCCAATACACCACATCCTTTAGGTATCACCACAACCAAAAAATCGCATGCAGTTAGGTCAGGAGAACGTGGTGCCCAGGCTGTAAGAACATGCGGCTAATTACTCGATCATTGGTAAAGTGTTGACGAACCTTCCAATGTAAGGAGGTGCACCATCTTGCATAAAAGAGATTGAATCACAACACTGTCTTTCCTGCAGCTGGGATATCACAAAGTTCTGGAACATGTCGTGATATCTAGCCGAAGTCACGGAACATGTCTGAGAACCATTAGCAGTAATTTCTTCAAAAAAATAAGGACCCAGGATAAAGTTGGATGTGAATCTACACCAGACTGTAAGTTTGGGCGAATGCAGAGGCACTTCCTGGAAAACGTATGGATTTTCTTTAGCCCACACGCGGTAAATTTGGATGTTCACAGTGCCATTCAAATAAAAGTGTGCTTCGTCGCTCCATAGGATGTTCCATGGCCACGACGTATCAACTTTCATCCTCGCCAGAAAGGTCAATGCAAAAGTGAGTCGTTTCTCCTTGTCGCGTGGAAGCAGTTCTTGTCTGTGACTGATCTCGTATGGAAAAAAAATGAATTATGTTTCTGAAAATCTTTCTAACTGTGCTCCAGGGTTGATCTAATTGTCGCGATGCGGCTCGGGCATTACTTGAACTTGAAGCATTCTCCAACGATTGATGTGGCAACGTCTTCAATCACGTGATCACCGTTGCACTTTCGTTCTCTGCCACTTACACACTAAAAGATCCGGTTTCTTCAAATTTTTTCATCATTTTTCTCACAATGCTGAAATCGGTCCACGGCGCACTTTTTTAGCCGAAGAAATTCACGAATCGCAGCTACAGCGTTACATGACTTTCGTAATAAAACTTCACCATCAACACACGTTCTTGTAAAGTCATCGTCATCGCGGCTGTTGCTGATAATACGTTCTCAGTTCACACCAATTATTTATAGCCCGATGTCAGACGCATTCCTGGTGACTATGCAAATCAGATTATTTTCTCTTTGCATAAAGATTAATCTTTTACAATTGTGATGACATTTGGACCACTTTTACAATAAAAAAAAAAACGAAAATTTACAATTAAAAACCGTACTCTGTTGTTAAAGGATTGCATGTTTAATGTTTTTCTACAATTATTTTCATTATTGTAGCAAAAAGCGCCCTCTAGCGGACGATTTTGTAATTATTATTATTATTTTTTTTTGCAGAATCGTTGAGCGCATCCTTTGAATAGTGTGTGTTCAACTTTTGGTGTCTCTACGACTACTGGTAGCAGCTGCAGGATGCTCTAAATAGGATAACTTTAATAATCACCACCTTGTATATATTCTTAAGCAACTAAATAGTTTCAAGCATATATTTTATTTCTTAAAACTTATATAATGTTTAGTCGATTCATTAATTAACAAGGAAATTCCAAATTGAATACATTTAAATAAAGCAGAATTAGAAAACATAAACAGGATTTAAATAAAATTTTAAATCCAATTTTTAATAATTTTAAGAACCTGTCAAAAAAGTTGACAATTACAGACTTAAATTGCTAACAAATACAATAAAGCAAAAAAAACAAGCGTAGTCACAAAGCAAAAAAAAATATGTAATTTTAATTCTATTTTAATTTTGATTTCTTGAGCCAAAAAAGCCTAAAAACGATAAGAGACTTGAATAGGCATTGTCATAGCAACGTGAACAATTGTTATATATTTCTGCAGAAAGTCATTAAAAGGATTTGACAATGAATCACCTCTCCCGCCCCCCCTTCCCCTCCAAAAAGTAAAATAAATAAATAAAGGGATATATAAATAAATAATAAATATAAATAAATAAAATAAATAAATAATGAAAATAAAAAAAATAAATAAAAATAAATGAAATAAATATAATAAATAATAAATACATAAAATATAATAAATATGTAAATAAATAAATTTGTTCAATTCCACTGAGGTTAAAGACACTCATCCTAGTATTTCACATCAAACCTTGGATTTATTTTTATAAGAATAGAAATGAAAAACAAAGATAAATAGTTGGGTGAAAAATGAAATCATGTTGCTTTTGTTTTTTTTTTTATTCCATTAAAAGACAAAAATCTTCCGATATAGAAGATTGATTGTAGATCATTTTGATTCTAAAGTAATTAATCACCGTATTTCACAATATTCCGAATTTCAAAACTGATAAATTGAAAAAGAAATTTGAAGATGGAATGATAATAAATCAAAGAAAAGGAAGAAAAAATTGATTGAAGAAATGAAATTGAACAACATTAAGTAAAAGATCATTAGAGGTAAAGACATTTGGATCCGAAAAAAAGCAGATGTTCATTTGACTGGAGGGGGGAAAGCACTCATTCGCCCACAACTCCTCCCCCACACGATGGGGAAAAAAACAAGACAAAAAAAACCACTTGTTTTAAAGGAAAGTGATTTTAAAATATTACAAAAAACAAAATTAACGCGCAGGAAAATTATTAAGAAATGAAAAAACCAAAGACTAACCAATGATGAGAAATTCAAAGGCTTGATTCAAGTGTTTGGTTTTCATTTTTATAATATTTACCAAATGTAGATAATTCGTTCACTGATAAGAAGTGCAATGAAAATAAATAGCTGTTTTAGATGAAATGAAGAACAATTCATTTAATTTCCTGTTTTTTCAAACAAAGCGATCAATGGAATTTCCGTCCACCAAACATCCTCCTCCGATACTTAGCCGACCTTCTATTTGTAAAATTCATTACAAATAAAAAGATTTCCTCAATATTAGATTAGGACTTCCTCGATTTAATCACATCCATAGAAAAAAAAATATTATTGTTTTTCAGATTTTGATTTTAAACCTTTTTGGTTCAAGAAAATGACCAAATTACGAGAAAATATTCATTTCGTTGAAAAACAACCACAGGAAGATTGAAAAAGATAAAAACTGTCGCTCTCTTAAAAATTTTCCTTTAATTAAATTCTGACTAATTTCAAAGTTAATCAGCTTTGGAAACCCAAAACAGTCCGACATAGAGTTAAAATGAAAATGAAAGAAATGAAAAAACTGCCTTCATTTCCACATTCTAAAGTCTTTGGAAAATCAACAGAAGACACTCAGCGTTTTCTGGAAAAAAATAATTAAATCCGGATTAATTTTAATCTCATTAAACCACCCGATAATTACCTGATTAGCTAAAACGATTTCAATTGTAAGTCAATTAAACATTAATAGAATAAAATTAAGCTCCGACTTTTTTTTTTTTTCGTATTGGAAATTTTGTCTTGCTCTAATATCTGATAAAAACCCATTTGAAAAACATTTCAACAATGTCAGTGGGTTCCTTAAAAAATAAAAAAAAGGTTTAATCGAATCAAGGGAAGAAATGATGATAACTTAAAAATACGGAAGAAAGAAAAGAAATGTTCAAAAAAAAACCTTTAACTAAATAAGAAGAAATTAGGAATGGTTCGTTTTTTAGTGAAATCATTCGTCAAGTTTTAAAAATGAAAAACACAAGTTGTTTATTAATGGAAACCAAGAAGAAAGAAAATATACAAAACTCATGAAAAGAAGTCCGTTCTACTAAAAAATTCAATTGAAAACATTTAATTAACATTTAAAGAGTCGGTTTAAAAACTTGTTTGATAATAATTGCTAATCCAATAGGAAAGTGTTTGTTTTTCCCTTTTGAACTGTACAGGAGTTCACTTTGATATCGTGGGTTCTTGATTTATTGATTCCAATAAATTATTTATTTTTAGAAAGTGAAAAATTTAAGTGAAATACTTTAGAAAAACAGGTTTATTCGTTTTCATGACTTTTAAAAAAGAAGGAAAAAATAGAATTGAAAGAAGAAATCACATTGTAACGAAAGGAATGTTTTGTACGATTCATAAATTGTGATGAATTGAATTCCTCAGTTAATCATTGGCTCGTTTTATTCCCTTGAGGCCTTAAAAGGCCTTCGAATGTTTGCTCCTGAATTATCTGTAGCTAAAATAACGAAAAACTTTAAGCGATTCAATTTGATACTTTTCCCTCTTGCATTTTCTTTCAAATGTTAAGTTTGAAATTGATTTTAAAGAGGTACTTCTCGTTTCTACCACTAGAGGTCATTCTGCAAGAGAGAGAAACTGTGTCTATTGACAGAAACAAACATTACCTGAGAAATCAGCACAGAGACGTCTGTTCTACCAAATGTTCTGAAGAAATGAGATTGAAACATCTGCGGGTGAATCTAAACACATGTTCTACTGATGCGTATTTCCTCGAACCAAAAATTGCACAATTAAAAAGCCAACAACAGGAAATTGAAAGATTTCGAAATAATAACTAAAAATTTCTCTTTCTCCGATGGAAACAAAAAATTATTTGTACTTCAGAAACATTGACGGTCAAACGTCTCTGTACTATAGGAAAAAAGTACTCCTTGATTTATTTCTTTATTTCATTAACTCAGTTTTTTTTTTAAATCAACAAAATACTTAATGTGCTTAAAAAAGGAAGAAAAAGATGTAAATAATAACAGAGATACTTAATTTGAAGGCATTGATTAGAAGAGAGTAAATCAATTGATATGTTTTGGTTTAAATAAATTTATCTCAATCTGTTTTTTCGCTTGAAACAAAGCCTAATTTAGTGTAATAAGATTGGGTTCCTTTCTTTGAGGATTACAAATGAATTTAGTCATGATTTCTTTATTCGTTCGGATGTTTTCTGGATTCAGGAAATGCGCTACAAACAATCAATCAAAAGTCCTTCAATGAAATGAAATAAATCCTTTTGGAAATTGAAAGAAAGAAATGAAAGACATGGATAATTAAAAAAACAAAGAAATCGCTGAGTTTTTGTAATCATCTCTAAATATCAACTGCTTTTAGATTTTGTTGAAGTGTCTTTGTTTGATAATCAATTTGTTATTTCAATTTGTTGTATTCGCTTTATCTGTTGCATTTTATTAGCAATATTATTACATTTTTAAATTGTTTTGTGCAAATTTCTTCTGAATATTTTTGTAATTTGGTTTGCTGGTTCGTTTTCTATTGATTTAACTTAGTTTCTTCTTCCCCGTAGTGGTTATGTTTTTATTTCTCAGTTGCTTTTATTATTTTCTCATTCGTCCAACATCAGATCACTTGTGTTTCTATCGTTTCTTATCCCCTGTAAAAGATCAACAAAATCTCTCCTTCTTTTACTAAAATAAATCATTCATTCACGATTTTTAGACGAAGGAAATCAGAAATTAGTTTACGAAATCAAACGTTAGTTAAGAATAAGACAAGAAATTCCAAAAAATTGAACAGAAAATCATTGAAAACGAAATTTCTCAACAAGAGCTTAAAGAAGAAAAACTGCGTTTTCCTCATTTTGTGTCGAGGACTAAAGAGCCGTGGTTTTCAAAGCCATGGACTTTTGTAAATGTCTATTAATGAATTCAAAGCAATATTTTAGAGAAAATGTTAAGAAACCAAAGATTTAAGTAGACTTAAAAACAAACAATACAATTTAAAATTACCTTAAAAATGACTTAAAAACATAAAAAAATGACAATGATTTAGTTAAGGAGGAGAAAAAGAAAAAGTCATCGTCAATTACAAATGACTCCGGCGTCTTAGTTCCGATGGCTCAAGTAGCAATTCTGTTTTAATACTCTTATCACGAGTTAAGTTTGGGTCACGCCATCAAATGCTTTCCCAGAAAACAAAGCTACGAGAACAGGGATTGAAAGGGAGATAGGGAAAGGACGGAGAATGAAAACAAGGGAAATCATCTCAATAAAACAGTGAAAAAAATAATTATGCTAATAACAATGGACGGTGGATCTTAGTGGCATCGCATCGACCAATGAAAACGAAAAGGTGAAGAGATATCGACATCACTATCTTTTCTCTTCCATTGCTTCCGTCTCTTGTGGTTGAAAGCTTTTTAGGAGAGTCTCAGTCGTTTTGTCTTTTGTCTATCAAGAGAAACGTCTCATTTTATAAGGAGGAAAGTAGAAAATAGTCTTTAATAACGAAAACAACCTTTGTAGATCGTCCATAATGGCTACTTTACATGCTCTCGAAAACTTGCCCAAAACGAGATACAAAACGAGATTCAAAATGAGATACAAAATGAGATTCAATACGAGATACAAAACTTGCCAGTTGCAGCTTGAGATCGAGATTAAAACAAGTTCTTTTGAAGCTTAGTTTTGCTATTAAATCTTTGCTATTAATGAAAGGCCTTGGATGGAAACCATGAACAGGGTGAATTTATCGTAGATTTCCAATAAATGTTTCTCACGGCTGAGGGTGGATTGATTCTGAAATCTGCCTGAATTTAGAGTGTGCTGTAAATATAGGAAGTGACAGGTTTTTTGAGCAAGTGTCACTTCTTTTGATGATTTCCTCGAATAATAAGACTAACGACGCATCGTCTTCTTTTGTGTCATTTTGACAAAAGGAAAGGACTTCTTCACTATCAATGATTGAATGGAATCAAAGGGTTCTTTCGACCAGTCACGTCAATAAAGAAACAAGTCCCTGAAGGAACGGAAGTCCATTGAAACGTTATTTCCTTTAGATTTTCATTAATACTAGGATAGTTTTTTTTTTTTTTAAACAAACGAAATTCACATTAAATTTTTAAATTTATAATATCTCCTGAATACACACAATACAGTTTTTTATTTCCAAAAAAACAAAAATCATTAAAAGCCTCGTTACTTTCTTAAATTGTCTAAGTAATTTCAAGTGAATTTAATAATTTCATTATTACTTAAAACACCGATAAAAATGCATTCAATGGTTTCTAATCTTTTTCTAAAGGAATTTTTCTCGCAAATTTCTCGACACGGAAAAGATTTCGACTAGTTCTTAAATATGCACTCAAAGTTTTAGGAAAATCCATAAGAAATTATTAGAGATTGTAAACAAAGACTATTTAGGAACCTTCCTGCCCTCAGCTAAAAATGACTGCTTTATTAAATACAATTCTCTTCCTAAGTTTTCCTATAGAAAGCACTGAAAAAAATGTGCTTTTTTTTATTGTTTTAACAATCGCGTGCAGCCATAACTTCGATTCACAATATGTTAGAACATTCACTGAAGGTGCTATTGTTATTCTTCTCGCGCAGGCCTCTCTCCTTCTGAGCATTTAATGTAGTTCAAAATTCAAAGATGGTGGACAATCGGCTTTAGTACTGAATTTCATTTTAAAAAATATATAAAATAATGAAGGGTCCGATTCGTTGGGATCTGCTTCCAACAGAAGTGCTGCTGGAGATCTTTAGCTTTTTGTCATCGGAGGACAGTGTGAAAGCAGCTTCCGTCTGTCAGCGCTGGTCCTTGGCATTCCAATCCCCTTCCATATGGCGGTCGGTCAGCTGCCATTTCGGTGGCCAATCCTCTCTTCTGATGGTTTCTCCATCCTCCAACTTGTCGGACCCTAAATCAGATCCCGAAAAATATGAAACAAAATACGAAAACGGCTCTGCTGTAAAATGTGCCCATAACTTTGGGAGACATTTTCGAAACCTTCAAATTGTTTGCGATCCAATATCCACAGAAAGATGCGAAGAAACTGCGAGGATCGTTTGGGATTTCCTATCTTGGTAAGATAAGTAAATAATTTTCTTTTAAAAAAGATTTACCTGCACGACAATACAAGGTTTAGAATAAAGGAAGAGCGCTACAAACATTCGCTTTGTACATTTATTTATTTAAAAAGAAATAATGTTTTTAGGTAACGGAGTGCAGCAATCAATGATGTAATTCCACTCTTTTTTTAATGTCGTTTTTATTATTCATAGATTTGATATCTTAAGGCTTTTCATTGGAATTGAGATAAAAATTACAATAATAATAATGTATATGATCACGCAGAGAAAAAGAGAGGATCTTGTTAGATTCTTAACTGACACTGGTAGGTATAGATTTTGGAAACACTACAATAATAGATTTGAAAGTGACGCTACAAACGTGAATTTATTGACAAAAATGGAAAGATTGAATTTTTGGATTACACAAGTATGTTCATGATTTTTGAGAAAATAAAAATGTAGGTAATTATATAATACAATGTAAAATAACCCTTCAATTATTCCTTCATTATCCCGACAATCATCATTAACTTCTTCGGCTGCTTCATTGTTTAAAATTCTACAGACGTTTTCTTTTATCTTAGAAAAGACGACACCTCCCCCATTTGCTTCTGTTTGTTTTCTTTGAGGGTTACAGGTGTGGGAGGAGGGAATCTTTATTTCAAAAATCCTTTTTAATGATCCTCGATATCAAAAGTAGTTTTACTTTACCTTGTGTTCACCCACATTTCTACGAAAGAATGTTAGGGTGCGGACAGACCAAGTTTCAATGCAAACCAACGCCAACTCGACCGAATGTGTTCGTTGGTTTTGGGATTGAAAACGATTGGAAATGATTTTGATTTTGATAAAATGTTGTCGTCCACATCGGATTTAGTTTTGAATTAGAAACCGTTGATTGTGGTTCAGTCATTTTACGCGGCAAGGTATTGAATTGATCATCTCGTAATGTCATCAAGTGATGATGATTTATGTGCAAGTGTCGGTTTTTTAGTTGTGAATTCTTTAGTTCAGAACAAAATGAAGAAACATAAACCGAGACGCTGATGGATGACAACACCATATAAAAATAGAAGTGCCTACAATACAAGTAATTTGCTGGATGAGCTTCGGAGTTCAACTGCAATACTCTGCCAAATATCTATCTTCTTTTCTGAGAGCTTATAATTTCTATTGCTAGGATCCCATAATATAGGATTTTCCCGATATAGTTGAATTAGTTTGAGACACAAATCATCGTCCCATTCCATATCGAAACACGAAATAAACAATACGTCTCACACCAGGGAATACTCGCCAACGACTGAAAACGTTTTAACTCGTCCACACCAAATCAAATATCTCTTTCAAGTACCGCTAAGCGACCGAACGCAGGCCAACGCCAACGGTCGCCTTGGAAACCATTGGAATGCATTTGGGTGCGTTCGCCACCGCCGTACACATCAATTCCAACACATCCAAATATCTGTCCACATGTGCCTTAGTTTGCATTGGAGCTTCGGTCTGTACGCGCCCTTAGACTAATCTCTCAACTAATTCAACTATTCAACTCAACTAATTCACCTACCTAATGTTTACTTAAAATTTGAAAAATATGGACTTGGTTGAACTGTGAGTCCTCCATAAATCAATAGATGAGACACACACATAGATATTCTTCCGTAATTAAAAAATAAACGATAAAATAAAACATTGAAAAATACTTGTGAGCCTAGTATAAAAACAACTTAGAACATTAATGATTTTTTTTCTCTCTTTTGATTAAACAAATAGCCTACAGGAGAAATTAAGATAAAAGAAAAAAAGTATATAACTTTATATTTCCGTCTGTTAATTTCGGGATTATTCATCTGATGAAGCCTAACGTCCGCTTGTACGGTTCGGAACAGAAATCCCGACGTCAGTCCACGCCACGATCGGATCCGAAGATTCTGATGAAATCCTTTGGATAGATTTCAACGGTCTTTCGGAAAGCTCTTAGAAATTCTCACGTCCGACCAGAGGATACCGTGGGAAAAATAATAATTTAATATTATTTTGTTTTCGACAGAATGAGTCTTAAATTTATCAAAAGTAATTAGACTTTATTTTAATAAGATAATAATTAATAAATCTATCAGTTTTAGAGTTCATATCTTTTAATTAACCAAGTTAATAAAAGGCTTGTCTTTTTAGTCTGTTTTTCTTGGACAGTGAAGCTCATCAAATAACGAAAAATACTACGTTGTTTTTACCTACATAAATACAAAGATACTCAAAACAAAGCTAGTCTACTTCCAAATCAAAGTCAAATCCTAAAATTTTTTAAAAATATATTTATTTAATATTATGAACAAAAACTGCTTATTTCTTTCTTTCTTTATTTAAATTAATTATTAATGTATCGTATATTATTGTCATATATAGTTATATGACAAGGAGTTCTATGACGTAATTGTAATAATTATCATTTACAAAGAATTATCCTATGGGAGAAAATAGGACAACAGACGCAAATGAGAGATAACAAATCTTAATTTTTTTATCTAAATTTTTTTTAATCAAAAATGAGTTGTCAATATTTTTACTTTTAATATTTTTTTATATTTATATATTTTTATATTTACTTAAAATTGTATAAATCGATAGGAATTAAATAAGTTTTAACTCCGTATTTTTTTTCTTATCAACCATAATAGTTCATTTTTGTTAGATAACAAATAAAAAAAGGAATGACTGCTTCTTAACAGCTCTTATCGACTTCATTGTGTGAAAAGAAATCATCAGTCGTTTCTTTCCTTGTGATGCGCGCGCAACCTTCAGTACGAATTCCGAAGTAGTGAGCGCATTTCTTAGGGCCATCGTTATCCTTTGATTCTGATCTGTTCCGAACTGTACAAGTGTAATAAGAGAATTTCAAAGAAAATAATTTTTAGAGAATTCTCTGTACAAGTGAAATATTAAAGCCACGGCTTCAATTAGAAAAGTTTTGATTCCACAGAAATTTATATCAGTTTTTTGTCACTTCAATTTCTCGACATGGAAAAAATTTCAACCATAAAAGTTAGAGAAATAGACTCGTCAAGTTTGAAGCAGCGGTTCCAAAGTTATTAGTCACAGAGTTATTGAAGCCTTAAGAGACGTAAATAAATCCTATCTGATAAAAAACAAAACATTCCGAACTAAATTGATTATGACTTTTTTTTTATCAGATTAGGATTTTTTTAATATTTGATAAAACTGTTTTATTTTTACAGTTAAAAGATAATTATAAATTCGTAAGAAAAATGAGGTTCTATTTTATTTCTATTTTCTTAAAAGTCACGAGAATTGTTTACTGATTTGTTTCAAAACATTTTAGTACCAAATTCTGCCAATAGCGTGAGTTCAATAATAAAATGATTATAATTACAAACACGATCTACGTTTCGGTTGACATAAGAGAAACCTTTCACCGAGTGATTTTATTTTTATAAATTGCTATGAAGTTTTGCAGAAAAGATCCAATAGAAGTTAAGAAAACAGTCCTTGTGGCATCCCCGTAGAAGTTAAGA
>JAFIDM010004315.1:78170291-78180644 GCA_023159025.1 Thereuonema tuberculata
ATATATATATATATATATATATATCTGGGGAAGAAGAATTTGAATGGCAGAATTCGTGATCTTTGACCCCTGATATCACAAGGTCACATCTAACTTAGTTTAAGCAGGGCAGAGCACAATAGTGTAATTTCCTTTGGAAAATAAACAATTCATGTAGGATATTTGAAATTATAATAATATGCAACATTACATTTTTGTTTTTTCATTCAACAACAATTTACTACGGATCAGTTTAAAAAAAAAAAAGATGTCCTTAAGAATGAATTAGTCACTGTCAACACCTGTAATTAGTCTGATTTTACCTGAACTCTCATTAAAACTGGCATTGTATTTCGTTTTGTTAAACAATTTTTGTTGTCAAAACTTTATTTGTAACCCGCCTTCAGTTAAACTAAATTTACATTTAATTCAAAATTTTTTCCTAATTTCTAGTTTTTATCACTCATCTAAGAATACAGATTTGTTTTTAATTTTTCACGTAATCTGTGAATGATATTTATCAGAGACAAAGAGATTTTATTATTTTTAATTATATCAAAATATCAAAGTATTGAAGTGGCGTTTGAAGTTTAAATTAAATATAATAACTTATCAGATATTGTAATTATTACATCAGTAATTCCGAAATTTATCCATGATAGCAAAAATGTTTACTTGCTGTTGATTATTTAGAATATTATCAATATAAAAGGAGTATTAAATGAAAGCTTTCACATACTTGAATATTATTCAATAATACCTATTACTTTTTTTTTAAATGAGATTTTTATATTTTTCTGAATGCCTGTTTCTGGTTTTAATTATTTTACAAAAGATTCAAGATGTTTTCACAAGAACTTTATCGATTTTTTTTATTTCATTATTTCTGGAGAATCAGAATAAACCGTGTTTCATTTTTAATCGCGAAATGGATGCAAAACTTAATTGCAAATACCTTAAAAGACAATTCAATATTAAAAGAATTCAATTCCTTAACTTCGGTCAATGATACATAAAAATGGAGTAAGTAGGAAGAGTAATCCAACCAAAAAAAATGAACTTTAAGCTTATTTTGGTTACTTAATTTGCAATAAGTTTTTTTTGGCTCAAAATAAATTTTAATTTTTAGATGTAATGTTGTCCGTGTTGATCCCAGTATCAGGCCCCGCAAGATTTGGCAATGGGTCCGTAAGCAATAACATCAGAAATAACAAAAGTTTAATAAGATCTAAATTAGAACTGTTTAAATTTTGTCATTATTATTATTATCGAATAGTCTATCATAGAACAGTCTGGCTCATAGGTACGTTGAAGGTCTACGCTCCAACGTTTCCTAAGGTCAATCAGTTTAGTGTTACACTAAATCTCGCCCTCTATAGACGGAAAGAATCCAGGTCCTCATTTGATAGAGGGCTGGGTGAATGCTAGGGCTTATCCAGAGAACAAATCTGGGGAAAATCCCTGAAATCTGCCAGAGAGTAGAACTCGGCTCATCCATCCCGCAGTCAATCCTTGAGCTTTCTGGATCCACAGCATTGCATTAGAGCAGATTATATGTTTTAATTATCATTCTTTTACTATAATAGAACTATTCATACTGGTGCTCTTACATTAATTTTGTGTCCATTTTTTTTAGGTTGAATAGTTAGTGATACAGATAAACAACAAAAATCGAATCTTTGGTGAAGTCATTTATCTTCATTGTTGAAGTACAGTTAATAGACTGAAATGAAATGCAATACAATAAACACTTTACAATTTACTAAATAGCAAATAATTCAAGAAGAATTATCAATGAAATATGATACTTTGTTTGGATATCTTTGAAAATATAATTTAAAAAATTTAGAATTTATTCGTATTAGGCCTAAGTCATCCAATGACTGATTGATAAAGAAAACTTTTGTTTAAAATTAAGATATTGAGGAATTTTAAAAACAAATCTATTAAAACTTAACTGGCAGGTCCTGGTCATGAAAATCTGAATTTAACTCATTTTATATTTCTATACATTTTAATGTATATCTTACGATGCATCTTACAAGTTGTGTTTACACGCGTTTCTTTCTAATTAAGTTTAAGTAAAACCTAATAATTAAAAAACTTAATAATAATTTAATCTTTTTATTCTTAAGATTATTTTGTTTTGTTTTGTGTAGAAACTGTTACGATAGACATGAAATGTGCTTCTTCAAGGATTAAAACATTCCCCATTGATTCGATGCTACTGGAATTGGTGAAAAAATGTTCGAAACTGAAAACTCTGAGTGTCACAGCCAACTTCTCCACTGAAACAGCCCTTACTCTGTGTCAGATGCAGAACGACAAGAATGTAGGTAAGACAAATATTGACGGCGAAATGGCAAAGAAGTACTTTTTTTTGCAATGTTTAACACGGGATTTGGATGAAAATTTAAATAAAATTAAATATTTTCAACCGCCCTACACTTTTGAAATGCATCGCAGCCCGTTAGAATTATCCTACAGTGAAATACAAGTCAGAGTTTATTATAACAAATTTTGAATTGTTTTAAATTCAATTACAGCAAAAAAAAAACAACAATAATATTTTAGCACTTAAGAAAAATTCAAGGAATTAAATATCGATTAATAATGATAATTAGCGATTATTTAGCATAGAAAAGATACATAGGAAACAATAGATATATAATAGCTTACAAGATAATTGTTATAAACTTGGCCTACTTATATTAGTGAGGGTGCCAAAGTGAAAAGCTTGTTTTGAGATATGAATAAAATGTTTTGCCTGTTTTTCATAGCTTATGTTATGTAGATTTCAGATCCAATTGATGCCACTTGAGCAATTTGAGTAATTCAAGATGGCGTCCAATATGGCGCCGATAAAAATGACAATTTTGTTATGAAGCAAGATTGACGTAAAATATAAAATTATAATATATTTACAATATATATTATAAATATTTATAATTTATATTTATATTAATTTATATTAATATATTTAGTTTTAATATAAATGTGACCCAAATTTTGTAGCTGTTTACCAGTCAGAAGACACTTTAGAACTTTTTTGTTTTCTATCGCATGGAGTGGGGCAACAGAATCACAGCCAGAGAGGGCATGAGCAGTTGGCAGACTTGAAATTATGTTCTCAAATTTTGAAACTGTTTTCTTGATATCTAGAGATGCCCTTCCTGGTTTGAGCGATACCATGAAAACTTCATTTTTTATGCCTAATTGATGGTAATAGTACAACAGCAAGACAAATACGTCAGTATCGTCGCATATAGCATGGACTATTTCATTTTTTTTTCCTTAACTTCAACTATCAGTTGCTGAATCGTAATGATATCTGCCTCTTCGTGTTCTATTTTTAAATCAGTTCTCTGAGTCAGATTGCCTCTATGTATTTGAAATGGTACGAGATCTTGTCCAGTAACAACCAAACGGTTCTCAAATGGGACATTACACACATTTGTAGAAACATAGTTGCATAAAAGCTGTATCAGTTGCCGTTTGTTCTCATTATTTGACAGCGTTACATTTTGTGGAGGAAGTGGTATCGTTTCAGTAAGAATGAACTTTCCATGCTTCCTACGACTCGCTCTTGTTGCACTCTTGATGCTGTAGTCACGATATCTGTTAAATACCAGATACACATGGGCATCTTAGCTTGTCAAGGACTTTTTCCAAGAAGTTTTTCATGAAATCATACACAGACCCTCCTACAGGCCAATGCACAACCCACAGTAAAGCACAACCGTCAATGAGTATTAATGAAGGTGGCTTACTTGTTCTGACAGACTGCGACACATTCATAGCGTTTATTAAAACAGACTTGCCAACAGGCTCTCTCATGCTTCCATTATCTTTAAACACAGAAGCAAGCTCGTATTTTAATACATAAGCCATTTTTATATCTCCGATTGCTTGAAGGGCTATGACTTTGGAATACAGAAGTATAGTGTCCATCTACATTGCGGTTTAACATTTGCCACTGTCCATCTTCTCATTCATGTTCACAACGAATTTCTGGAGTCTACCATGTAAACCACTTTGGAACTTCAAAACCCTAGCAAATGCACACACTAGAATTTCTACAATCCCACTCTTAGCCATGAGTGAACCTACGCACCCGATGAAAAGACATCAATGTATGCATCCCACCAAGGTGAGGAACAAAGTTAGAAAACTTTTCAGGATCGTTCCATATAATATCAACAACTACTTTGTATATAGCTTGATCTGCTGTGAATATTACGAATGGCTGTCCACACTCATTGGTTATTCATTTAGCTTCCAGCATGCATGTTAAAACAGTGTCATGATTAGTTGGGGGCAGATCAATCAAGGGTAAATACATTACTTGTGTAGCGTTCGCCACTTCATGTCTTGATTCCCGACTAATTTTTGTATTGAAACCATTAAACTCTGGAGCATCTGCACTATGAGTAACCAATTTTAGAAACTTGAAGTCTTTGTTTTGTGCGTTCATAACTGAAACCTTTTCGCAAACTGCAAAAGCTAATACTTTCAATGGGGGAAATACCAAATGCCAGAGAAACTGAAGGCATATACTTTCTTGGGCCCTTTGTATCTTGCAATTGAAACGTCAGACTCTGGAGGAAGAGTTACTTCATTTTTAGGTATTCTAGGGATTGTGATTATTTCCTGACCTTTATTTACAGTATCTTGTTGAAATTTAGTGAGGATCATTCCCATTGCATGAGTTTGTTGTAGTCCATTTTCAGAGCAAATTGCTGCATCAAAAATGTCTCAACAACTTGTACTAGGCCTTTTCCTTCTGTAATATCTTTCAGTGAATAGTTTGCTCTACAAGCTTTTGCCACAGATGCTCGGAAACGCTTATGTTCATCGTAAGTTGTGGTAATTATAAAATGGCTGAGTTTTTCAATGATGGACTTTTTCTGCAGTAGATTGGAGAACGCAACTTGAAGTTGAATTGGGTTTTTTTTTAAGCAACTCGCAACAATACTATCTATCGCAAGTGCTGCCAGATCGGATATTTTGAGTTCGTTTAGGAGATGCAAAAGTGTTTGACCACATTCACGTCTAACTGTGCAGATGTTGATTTTAACGTGGTAGTTAGATTTGTCTGCATTGAGAGTTTCCTTTCTTATCACAGATGCCAAGGGTTTAACGTGTTCCGATATGATGTCGTCGTCATTTTCGGTGGTTATAAGTGTTGTTGTGCAATGTTTTCTGAATAAAGCTGGGCGAATACGTAGCAATCTGTGGCAATATTGTGAGACAATATTGCCCCTTTTTATTGCTGACAACCGTTGTCAGTTCAGATCACGCGCGAACACGTAGGTTTTCCGAAACGAATATTGCCCTGACAATTGATGGTTACGGCGCTTGTCACTAGGGATAGCTAGAGAGAGCGTGTTTCCGTACAGAATTGCTATAGTATTAAACGCCGTCCCTCTGTAGAAATCAATTACGATTCTTTCATTATCAATTGACAAAATGTTGTTGTTGGAATTATCTGTTTTGGGCCGACCAATTTTGCTGATTTTAAGCCTTGTTTCTCAAAGAAAATGGCCGGCGTGAGTGACTGAATTTCCGATGTTCAAAGTCCCGCCTCCTTCGACGTCAGCATTGTCACGTGATTTCTCCGTTCATGTGATTCGCTCTCGTTCCAGCAATACGTTGCGACAACTAAAATTGTTCCTTTTTTTCCGACAATCTCAATTGTCTTGAAATGGGCAATCTTGGACAATATTGTTCATTTTTATTGCTGCAAACGGTTGTCAGCAATGAAAAGGGGCAATATTGTCCCACAATATTGCCGCAAATTGCTACGTGTTCGCCCAGCTTTAAATAAGACTCGCAATTCCTGGTGATGATAAAAACAGCAACTCCTTCCCGAAACAATCTTGCAGTTTTTGAACAAATGTCCATCTTGATAGAATGTTTCCGCCGAAACTCAAATATAAACTGTGCAGTTCAACGCTGTTCCATGTTTGAACACTGTTTTCAGTCATTTCTTGTGTGACTTCATTGAAAGCAATATCTTCCTCTCTCAAATCATCACAAGGTATTTTATTTTTGGCTGCCCTAATATTACGGTCACTCGTAAACAATTTGTGGCATTTCCAATGATATTTCGCATCTGCAACATGTAATCACTTGAAGTTCCCAAAACCCTTAACTGTATCTCTTCAGACCATTTGTCATGCCTGTTATTGCACACGTCTAAAATTCCTGTTTGAAACTGGATTGTCCTGAATAGAAACTAAGGGTTGTAGCGACTTGGATTTTTTGGTTCACGATCTATGCACTCTTCTCCGCACAAAACGCAGTTCCTCCTAAAATTAAAATGATCTGGTTTCGAGCGCAACAATCTTTTATTTTGCAGCGACAAACCTTTTTTAGGCAGACTTCTTTTTAAGGCACGGTTTATAAGAGTCTTTGAGGTATAGGTTGAGACACCAAGTTAGGTGACAGTGTATAACTAAGTTAGGGTTAGCTGGGATACGTGGTTCCAAAGACTCATAAATGTCATCGTTTCGCAATTTGCTTGCTGATATTATTGACTGAATCCTTTTAGAAGAAATTTTGTCCGTCTTGCCTGGTTTACCACACTTGAAAAAACACTCCTCTTCTCTATTACTAGTTGACAAATCGATTAGTTCACTTCACAACCTGCAAAAAAAAGTTTATTACAGTCTTAGTTTGTCAATACCACCCTTCAGATTGATCTTATGTAAAAATTGACTTTGAATTCCCACTCCTCGACCAAAAAAACATATAAAATGATATACACACATTAATTTTGCTTCATAAAAAATTGTTAGTTTTATCGGCGCCATATTGGACGCCATCTAGAATTACTCAAATTGCTCAAGTCTGACAGAGTGGCATCAATCGGATCTGAAATCTACATAACATAAACTATCAAAAACAGTCAAAACATTTTATTCATACCTCAAAACAAGGTTCGTCTATTTTTCGGCGTTTGGCACCCAGACTATATCACTCTGTAGCTGTAACCAATAAGCGGATTGACAACAAAATTTTTAAACAAATTATTCATTTTGCATTTATCAACATTACGAATAAACTTACTGAATAAATTTACTTTGGCGCTGCAATCAACGAAAATGCAATCTCATTTGATAAGCAACCGCATTGTAGCAGAGTTCTGGATATAAACATGAGTACAACTAGTTGATCTCTTTCTTATCAGCTATAATACCTATCACTTTACCGGATCGTGCTTTAATTGTGAAGCTTTTTTACGAAAACCATTGTAATGCTGTGGCTGTTGTTTGTGAATTTCGCCGTCGTAAGAACTTATGTTTGCGGACCAGTGATACGATTCGAGAAAACTGGATCGGTAGGAGGGCGCAAGCCTGACTAAAGAAGTCGTTGAAGATCTTTTTTTTTAAAATGCCCGGGCTCGTAGCTTGTCAGCTTTCTTTAGGCCACAACTAGGGGCGAGATATGGTGCCTTTAACCGACGACTCGTTGCCTAGGGTACACCAAGGGAGGCAGTATCAAGTGATACCCGCAGGAACAGACAGAAACAGAAGAAAGAAACAAACATCCATGCCACGACCGGGCTTCGAACCCGGGTACCGGCACACTGGCCGCAACGGCAGACCGCCTTCTAGATCGCAGGGCCAGCACGGCTCGTTGAAGATCTTGCGACGGCTGCTGTCGAAGACTCATGTTTCTGGCGCCAGGAGTGCCCGTGCAGTGTCGTATCGTATGGAACAGTGTGGAAGGTACTGTGACAGATAGTACATTTTTTTTCCATCCAAGATCTACCAACAGCTGCTTGCTGCCGACAAGGACCATCGACTGACCTTTGTATTAATCGCTCTTGCCAGAATGGAAGTTGATGTGCCATGGCCGTGAAACATCGTGTCGAGCGACGTAAATCATTCTTTGCGCCATCATTTCACCGATCAGCCGCTGATTAGTCGAACATTTCCTATTGCCTGGCGATCTCGTTCTCAGGATGTGACTCCATGTGATTTCATGAGTCGGGGGTCATTGATGGTTTATCGTATGGTAATGTTGCAAATTAGCCAGACTTAAAGGATCGTATTAAGGTAGGAAGCATCACAGGAGATCAGTTACAATCATCCGTTGAACACTGTTCGTCTTTTGCAACTTTTACAACTTCACAATGGAAAACACATCGATCGCTAAACAGTCTGAGCAAGAGACAAGTCCCGTACAGAACGAATAAATGCTTTTTGATTATATTTTTGTTGTTTATTTCGTGTTGTTTATTTGTTATTTTTTCGTGTATTTTGCAATAAATTAGGCCTTTAGGAAACTTTTGTGAATTATTTTTATCTTCTTTTTTTTTAATCCCTTTCCTTTGAATAGCTTTTTAGACAAATTGATACAGAAAATGTAAAAACAATGTTTCACTGAAATTCTTTTCCTTTTTTTTTTCTATTATCCAATGATGGAATTCATTGGTAAACGACTGGTTGAGCCCAGTCTAAACGTAATTTATTCTTTTAATTGTGTTAATATAACCTTTAAAAACTTTTTAATTTGTGTGTTGGCCTTAATAGAATATCAATTTGACACACATAAATTCCAGTTATCAGCTTTATACAAATCTTATCTCCTTCGGGAAATATTTGTTATGTACTGTACACTCTTAAACATAAACGAATTTTAAGTTGTAAAACATAATTTTTACTATCCAAACTTATACTCAACTAACATTTAGATGACCATTATTCAGAATGGTAGTTTATTAATTTCTACAGAAATTAATTCAGTTTTTACACAGGAAAAAGAATTGCAAAAGGTTCAAGTGAATGACCCATGGTCAATAGAGAGGAACATGACTTCATCGTCAAGAACTCTGATAACAATGGATGTATCATTGCCTGTTTCTGAAAAGCAGCAATATTAATATCAGACGGAAGTTAATCAGTATATCGCTGAATAGATTTTATAATTAGCCCAGTAGCATCTGTAGTAACAGGGACTTATCGCATCAGTTTTTCACAATCTTTCAATATCTTTCCACATCTTATGATTGTGATTGCTCTCTTGTACCAATTTGGCGGAAAAGAAACA
The DNA here is from genome assembly GCA_023159025.1 of Thereuonema tuberculata. NCBI lineage: Eukaryota > Metazoa > Arthropoda > Chilopoda > Scutigeromorpha > Scutigeridae > Thereuonema > Thereuonema tuberculata. The sequence goes on from JAFIDM010004315.1 coordinate 78,179,328, forward strand.
TAAAAGAAGAAAGTTTTGATTCGATTTGTATAAATGATATTAGGCCATTTGGGATTAACTGTGGTTTAAGTTTGCACAGGAAGCACCCAGCGGAATAAGAAGAAAGATTCTCCAAGATCTCATTAATCATTTCCACCATTGCACAGTAGGCCTAATCCAGAAGCCCAAATCCATTTTTCTTTGTATCTGCACTGAATGTTGATTTTATGATTTTGATAGGTGTGGCAATAAATAAAAAGGTGAGTTAGCAATAAAAAACTCATTAGTTTTAATTGAAAGTTAAAAAAAGTAAAAGGAACGAAGTATGAAAAAGTGCAATTGTTGAGTTATTTCCAATTGATTTTTTGATGATCACTGTTTTTCTCAAGGAGGCTTCAGAAAGTGGATGATCTCTTCTAAGAGCTCCTTCTTCTGCACCATTGGCGTCCGCAATATCGAAATTAAAGGATCCGATGTGGCTAAAAGACGGCGCTTGACGTCTCTCCTAGTATTCTGCTGTGAGCTCGTGGCGCTCTTGATATTGTTTTTGTTTTTTTTCCTCTCTTAGGATCAAATGTCCAATGAGGTCCGAAGCTTTTATTCTGACTGGTCCATGCGTTGGAATCTTTAGAACAATGGTGGATTGTGGAAATTGACTAACGTAAACTTGGTGGATTTCTGTTATCCACGCTGTCCAGCTCAGCCCAAATGAAAGAGCCTGGAGAAGAGTCGAACATTTCCGCAGTAGGCTCTCGTCGATGACCGTAATTTCCGCAACTTTTTCTGTGCTCTTGAAACCATTTCCATTGTTAGATATGTCGCTTCCGCGCTGTTCTTCCACCAGACAGCCTAACTCTTTTTCTGTATTATTTTTCTCTCTCAGCTCTGGCTGAAATTGTTTTTGTCTCTCTATGCACATGCCATTCCTTTCTACCCAGTCTATAGACAAAGTCAGATAGGGTGAATAACATGAACTGGATATTATGTTAAAAGTTCTTGACTTAGATCCATGGTACAGATCAACTTCCAGGAAAAAGAGCATCGTCAGTTTATGCTTCAGTTTGTTTCTGTTTCTGGAATGATAGACTGATTCCCTTGATAGACGAGTTGTTGTTTTTTTTTCGCCCGAGCTGAGTTTTTTCAATCAAAATGTGACTTTATCATGCTCTTCTTCTTTACGAGACTTCGTAGGGGTCGTATACATAAGCTGTAACTGCTCCCTTTACTGTATGTTCCTGCGTTAGGCTTCAGATCTTCCGCACGACAGACTTGATGGATGGATTGGCCTGCTGGATGAGAGCTGACCGAGCTTTTCTTGAGTATAGAATATGGTTTTTA
>JAFIDM010004315.1:78180654-78196241 GCA_023159025.1 Thereuonema tuberculata
GGATGAGAGCTGACCGAGCTTTTCTTGAGTATAGAATATGGTTTTTACGTTCCACCATTTAGGATGTGCTTTAAGATAATTAGATATATGAAAGGTAAAAAGTTAGTCAAAATGACTAATGTAATTTTTCGTCGTATTTTTAAAAGGAGCAGGACGTTTCAACCTTACCTAAGGTTATTATCAAGTGAGAGAGGGGTTTAAATAATGTTTGATGACGCAGTTGGAGAGTTCATGGGTGGTGGTAATATGCCAAGATTCTCTTTTAAGGTGAGAGAGATGATGTTCGAGGCCTGGTCTATTATACGAGTTTTTTTTTTTTTTTTTTGAAATTAGAGTTGTGGTTGATTTGCTATGAAGAAATAAACTAGATTTGGATTCATCCTTGTTTTTTTAGTGTTTGGTGCTGTTTCATTCTTTTTAATAGGGTTTGGGTGTTAAAACCTTTGTATTGTTTATTGCAATTATACATGGGATTGCGTATATGGTAGAAGTGTGAGGGTTTTTCTTATTGTTGGATTTACTGCAAGTTATTTTGTTGTTTGCCCTTATTTGAATATTATATTTAAGTACTTTTTTAAGGTGTTATTGATACCATGTATGAATGCGATGCTTTTATGCTTAGTACTGATGTTATTGTATCTTTTGCTTTGTTATAATTTCTTTTAATGAATGAGATGGAAGAGTTGGATCGGATGAATAATTGATGCAATTTCCTTATTGAAGAGGCTTTTGTTTGTGGTCAGTTTGAAGGAAGTAATTAAACAATATGTTACCTTTTGTATGATTGTAATTTGTTGGCATGAATAGGTTTTCCCTAATGGAATGTTTTGTTTTTCTTTTATGATCAGACAATCAAGGCATGAGATGGTTTTGTTTTCCTCCTTTTCTATTTAAAATTGTACGGAATTATGTATTTTATTGACAATTCCCAGTAAGTTTTGGATTTGGTTTTTGTTAACGATGGCGAATATATCATCCTCTTATCTATGGTAGGATGTTATGTAGTTTTGAATTGATTTAAGGATCTGATATTTTATATTTTTCCTTTGTCCGCCATGAATGCCGAGGCTGCGATGCCAAGAATGCCTGCTTTTATAGTTTCTAAATTTGCCATTGATGTTGAAAGTATTGGTTATTCAGGAGGATATTCACAAGATCTAGTAAAGTGTTAATATTCATTTCTATCTGTCCATTAAGGTCTGGTTGTTTGATGATTGTCTCTTTTTGTTAATTTGTGGTCCAGGGTTCCTTATAAGTTGATCACATCCAAGGAGATCATAATCTGATCACTTTCTGTTTAATTTTTTTCCTGTGTTAATTTTTGTTTAAAGTTACATGAATTTTTTACATTGTAACATGGGTAAAGCGAATTCAAACTGTCCCCCTGTAGAACCTTGGCTATAATTTTGATGTTCTGGTTGAGGATTGTCCCATTAATTAATGATGGGTCTTCTGGGAAATATGTCATCATTTTTTGGCTTTTGGGTTTTGGGCTACATGCCCAAAATGGTAGGGAATATGATGTGCTTAACTAATAATATCTGTTGTGTTGATGGGTTTTGTGTTGCATAAGTCTTTTATGCTGCCATCAAGTTTCGTTTCAACTGTGGTGATGGCAATTTTTGTAATTTTTCGGAAGCCTTTACCTAGTTTTTCTATGTATTGTAGAGTCATACGGTTGTATTGATCATCATCTTTAAGATTGCTATTTTTTGGCCTTAGTTGGCTTCAGTAATAATAATATTCTTTTAGTTGCTTGAGTTCTTTATAGGCTAATTTTTCTTTTAAGTTGTTTTTTTCTTGGTTAGGGTTACAAACGCATATTTTCTGACTTGCTTTCTAATTTTTTCTTTTTCTTCCTGGGGAATATGTTGGCTTTTATGAAGTGCGGTGTCGATTCCATTTATTATTTCCAGTTTGGATACGGAGGAGTATGTCCTATTAAAGTTTAAGCCTTTTTCCAAGACGGCCTTCTGCGATATATTCAATTCTTAATTTGATAAATTAATAATGTTTTGGTTTTAATGGTTTGAATGCCAGGAAAAAACAGAAAAATCACCTATTTCAAGCAGTCACTGTGTGCGTTGCAGTCGAGAATGTCTCATGGACCGTGTTTTGCCAACGCAGATAGAATACAATGGACCTCGTCCTTTGAAAACAGCTTGACGTCTAACCGTTTTATATAACTTTCAGCTTTGATATTTTGGCAGGTTTTCAGCGCATCTGGACCACTTTGCACTGTCTTGAAACCTCAAAATCATTATCCTTCTTAAGTTTCAGTGGATATACTTAACTAAATTGTTATACACGGTATACACAGTATATAATGAATTATCTAACAAATAGAATGAATTTTCCTAAGAGCTAACAACAGTCGTCACTTTCCAATGTCGACACAAACGATCTATTTCTGATGGTTTCAGAATGTTTTTGTTTAAGAATTCCTAGTTTTTAATGAAAGATCTCGTTTTGCAAAAAGTTAAGGTAAATATTTCAAAGTATTCTTATTCTTAAAAAAATATTCGATAATTTTTAACTGAGAAATTTTTGATAATATTATATGCTTTCTATTCCAATTTTTTAAAAATAACAATCTGTAATACATGTCTTGGATGATTTTCACCCTAATTGCACTGTAAATCATTATTATTCAGCATATTTCTTCCATTATTATTTATACCTTTTATTATTGTATCTAATTGCTCTTGAATGAATGATGAAGACAAAGTAGTATCGTGATTAGCGAATGACTTCTTTATTCTCGTTCAAAAATTTTCTAGCGTATTACAATAACTCATCTGTAAAACTCAAAAAGAAAGACGATTCAATTTAGTCATATAAAGAATTAGGAATTACACCCAAAGCCCAAATTATGATAGGAACTTTTATTATTGTTGGGAAGATTGCTTTCTTCTTACGTTCAGCTTTAATTGTGTTTAGGCATAGTTGTTAGGTCTATTTATTGGTCAGACGTTTTTACTTCTCAATTTAGTTTTTCTTAAATAGCATTGGTCAACATGATTTTTTTCACAAGAAAACTAAATAGTGATTCTATTGTAGTTTTGTGTACTGAATTCAAATATGTAATCAGAATTTTTCCATCAGGCATAGTTTTTTGGTGAGGGTCATTTTTGTATAATATACTTCAGTATATTAGGTTTTTTTCATTATAATTCTTGTAAATTATAAAAGTGGTAATTTTATTCAGAATAATTTGGCACTATGCTGACTTATTTATGTTGAAACATGTTTTAACTCTGTAAAGCTTATTCATGTTCAAAAATGTTTTAATATGTTCAAATATTGCATTGGTTTGGTAAGCAGACGGCCAGTAGCCAGTATTGAAATTGTAGTGAGCATGGCAACACATATAGTAGTTTTCTGCTGTATATTGTTATTTGTAAGTATTATGAGTTTTGTAAACGTTTCAATATGCCAAGAAAGTGTTTGAAATTAACAAAAAGAATTTCTGCCATGTCTGTGGAGAACTGACTTTCAAGTCTCAGAGGCGAAATTTCACACCACTTGAGAAAAAAGGTTATGAGCTTTATTTTGGGTGTAAAGCTGGTGATTTCGATAAAGATTGGTCCCCAAATGTATGCTGTGTATCATGTGTTAGGCTTCTCACTGGATGGAAAAATGGTACTCATCATATGCAGTTTTCAGTATCTATGATTTGGAGGGAACAGAAGGACCATTCAACTGACTGTTATTTCTGCTTAACTAACATTAAAGGAATTAATCCAAAACAAAATATACAGTTAAGTATCCCAATTTGGTATCTGCAATGAGACATGTGCCACATTGTGAAGAGTATCCTGTAAACAAAGTGTCCAGATTTCAAGGACTTAAGTGATAACTCGATCCAGCTCTTACTGAAGACGAAAGAAAGGAGGGAAGTGACCCTACATTTGAAGCAAGTAGTTCATCAGAACTAATTAATTATATTTGCTAAAAGATATTTATGTCGGCTAACAATAAAAAGTTTTTAATAAAGTGCACCCGCTAATGATAACAGAAACATATTCTGTCCTGATTCTGTGCTGAAACTGATTCATAATGATTCTGTCCTGAAAATATACAGCGTTTTTGAACAGTTCCCCCTCAAAATATTTATTTTCGTTTAAATAAATTTTTAAGTGAGTTCCCAATATAAATCGATATTTACATGCTAATAGTTCTGTTCACTTACAGCAGCGTTTTTCACTCGACCTTAATCATTAACTTACTAAAAACAGCAGAAACGCAAAGTTCTCAAGTGGTTGATACAAAAATTGACACCCAAATAAAAGTAAACATAAAATGAATATTAATAAGATGTCGTGATAAGATAAAGAAGGACCAATCAACGTCGAGAAGGATCAGTGCCCTATAGGTCAACAGCGGCCTTTATGTTCATGTCTGGCAAAAGGAAGTAAACTTCTACTTTTCTGATGTCATCTGAATAGTATCTGGTAACAGGAAGTTTGGGACTGGTCCTTAGTGACAAGTAGGTAGGAAAAGGCGTCAATATTCTTAAAAAATCGATGGACCGAATAAAACTCAAAGGCAGGGGGGAAAAATAAAATATTATTATTCTTCATTTTTTAATTAATATCGAACTGGAGCAAATTTGTTTAGTCTATTTATTTATTTTTTTTTTTTTGTCTTTTTTATCCAAACAGTTTTTAACAATGTTCTGTATTGATATAGATTGGTTCAAACATCTGTTACTTTGTAAAATAAATACGGATTCTTTACATTTACTGAGAAACGCGTTACATTAATAACAGGATTTTCGAAATCAAGTACGAGATTGTTTTAATGTAGGCGCAGTCCTCACGTAGGATAGCTCTAAACGATGCTCGCCAACAAGGCTCAGTCCTTTCTTCTATATATAAGCACATTACACCGAAAACCGTATATAGCATTGCTTTTGTTTAGCATTAATTGAAGCTTCCTTTCTTGCTTTATTGAATATTCTGTCTAGAACGTTGTTAGCTTTGGAAGTGACTACGATATTAAGACATCTTAATAACCTTGATATTTCGTAAAATATTTGTTGATGATAGGGGATAGAAATAAACCTACAGACATTTTTGGTTCAGACTTGCACAAATTGTTGTACAGTCCGTAAATTGTACTTCTAACATGGTAATTGATGTGTTTAGCTAGAAAACCCTAATTTTTAGTAAGAGTTTGATATTATTGATTTCTTGTGTAAATAGAACTTATCCTCAATGCTCTCACGATGACGATCCTAATAGCATTCGTTTAGAATTTGCCGAGTTCGTTTGAGTCAAACTACACTGGGATGCCCGCATGAATCTTCCTCCTGTAAACAACAGTATTAGCCATTAACAAGTTATTATTCATTATTATTATTATTCCTTAACTCCCACAGAGCTTGGACTTCCAAGGGACTAATAATAGGAGAGGACCGGAGACATTTTCTAGCAACGACTACAGTTGATTTGGCCGGCTTTGAAAGTCTCGAGAAACCGTCCTCGATGTTAGCGATGACGTTGATGAAACTCGTTGCCACGAGTATTGCGAATTTGAGCCCACCTCCTCTAACCCCCACCCTATTATTATTCCCTTGGATGTCCAAGTTCTGCGGAAGATAAGGAATAATAATGACTTGTTAACGGTTAGTAACGGGAAAGTGATTTTATTAATTAAAGCGCAATACCTAGAAATAGAAAATTTCCTTGATAACACTTTAGGTGTAAAAATTTTTTCCTAAACAAACTAAATCTGTTCTTAGTCTTACATGTAGAGTAGCTAGAGATAATTATATCTCTGATGAGTTTCTGGATAAGCTTAAAGATAGTTACCCCAAAAGTCCCAATTTAAGGATTTTATCCAAGTTCACAAGGAAAAGAATCATTTGGACCTTTTTTCAGTTAGGCCCATTGTGAACTGTTATTCGACTGCAGTTTCCTTACTATCTAAACACATCCTAATATATAAAAAGGAAAGTCCTGACTCACTCACTGACTGACTCATCAACGCCCAGCCCAAACTCTTGGACCTAGAAAGCTGAAATGTTGCACATAGGTTCCCTTTATGATGTAGACAAGGAATAAGGCCGGATTTTTCGAAATTCCCACGGGATAGGGAATAAAGAGGATTTATATTTTCGCTTTAAAGTCGCCTTATTTCCGTAACTATAATTATTAGAGACTTCAAATTTGGCACGTTAAGTACGTAATTATAATCACTAATAGCGTTTTTCAGGATTTTTCGAAAAATTCCCACGGGATAGGATACAAAGCGTTGCTTTAAAGTTAGAAAGCTGAAATTTTGCTTCCATTACTATTGCTAGGTTTTTAGGATTTTTATTATACCCTCAGGGTAGGAAATTATTATCATTAATTTTTTAATTCACTCGGGATAGGGAATTATTATTATTTATTAGTCTCTAATATATAAATAAAGGAGAATGTTTGTGGGTTTGTTTGTTTGTTTGTTTGTTTCCGGGAAAGTTTCGAAGTGATCTCGCAATTGCAATTTCTTCTTCAGCTACATTAGGACATTTGTTTTTTGTAACCCGAGCGAAGAACGGATCTTTTTGCTAGTATTTAATAAATTAGCTAAGCTAAATAGTGTCTAATTTATTCCGTTTCTAATAGTGCTGAATTTGTAGGCATATTACGTAAGTTGAGCTTTTTCGATGAGTTTTCTTTCTTCTCTTTGGACGTTGAAGCTCTTTTTACATCAATTAATATATATCTTATTATTAAAGCACTTAATTTTTTGAAAGTAGTTATTACAGAATTTTCATTAGTGATTCTTGTAGCAATAAGATACTTCCTTTAATCAATGCTCTAATTCAAATACAAGATTTTAGTTTTAATAATATCTATTACAAACAGTCCAAAGGGCTGTCAGCGTCGGCCATGTTGGTTGAACCATATATGGTCTTCATTGAAGAGATGATAATGAAAGGTTCCAAATCCCACTCAACTGCCGCGATGTGGATGATTTGATTTTTTTTATACACATCGTTCTATTCAATTAAACATTTTGAATAGTTTTAAACAGATACATCCTAATATAAGAGTCAAAATTGAAAGTGAAAACAATCAACAGCTTTTTTTTTCGATACTCTAATTTCCAGGTGCCACGATGACAATTGATCAACTTGTGTCTTTTGTAAGCCAACATTCAATGGGCTTACCTTAAACTTTCTTTCAGCATGCCCCACAACTTTTAAATCCAATATCATTCATAAAGCGGTTACTGGAGCTTTCAAAATTTCCACTTCCCTTGACAATTTTAATAATGAAATAATTATTAATGTCTAATAACTATCCTTTTCACTTTATTAATAACCAGATGAAACTTGCCATTCAGCGGCTGTGTAATCCTTTGTCTCGGAATATTCACAATAACCTAACTTATATATACATACCATATTGTAGCACTTTATTTCCTATACTCAAGAAACTCCTCAGCCCTTTTAATAACCTCGTCTATTAAATTGAATCTACCATTAATTTTACGGTTCCTGCTTCAACCCTAAGGTCTTTTGCTACAAAAAGCAAAGAACACGATGCAAATATATTGGCGAGACACGCCAGCCTCTTTCTAAACGCATGACACAACATGCCTATGCAATTCGCGCGGGTGTTTATTTCACTGTTCCAGTGATTGTTGTGGTTCATTAGTTCTCGCGAATCCTGTTATTATGAAACCAAAGATTTTTTACGGAAGAGCGAAGAAGTCTCTCATCACTGATCCTTCTTTGCTATAATGACATCGTCTTCGTAAAACTCATATATCAATACGGATTTCCTAAAAAAGAGAGGGATCTCACACATAACGTTAGCAACCCCCTCCACGCACACCCTTTTTTCTTTCTTCCAAGGAAAAGAAACAAAAAGAGGAAAGGGAGAAAAAGAAAAAAGAAAAAATTTGAATTTTTATTTTTGGTTGTTGCTGTTTCAATTTGAATTAAAGTCACTTCCCTGAAGACGACAATGGACCACTTGAGGTTTACGCCCCTATCGACGTCACGTATGACGTGTATCCTACATGCGACGAGAGCTTTGTGGGATAAACAAACGTATATCTTTGTCTGAATTACTTAAAAAATCATCGATTTTTGATATTTCAAGACTGATGGTTCAGTACTGTGCAGATCCTTATTGTGATAATTCTGTAAAAACGCTTGGAATATCCTTCTTTAATATAATATTTCTTCTATATCTAAACCGGTTAAAACAAAGCACATGGCTTTGTTTATCCCACATGCGAAGCAGTAGCGTGGTGGGATATGTTGTAACTACCAAGCCCCGCATATCCTCAAGTGATCCATTAAATTATATCCTTCTTTGAAAATATATTGCTTTTGTCTTCTTCAATAGGCGATAATCAACTCTACATCCAATCTGAAAATTTTGGAAGGCTTACAAACGTTGCATCCAAATCAAATCTTTTAGTTCAGCCTCCATATCTACTAGGGTTAAAACGAAGCACATGGCTTTGTTTATCCCACAAGCCGAAAAGTAGACTGGTGGGATATTTTGGAACTACGAAGCTCCGCCTATCCTCAAGTGGTCCATTCTCTAAACTGGAGATGTTTACAGATGCTCAATCCTGACGTCAGAAGTCCCAAGTGTTACGCTTCTGGATTCATAACTGCCGTTAGAGGCCCCTACCTGTCATATCACCTCCTAGACTCTTTCATTTGATTGGTTGTTTCTCACATAAAACCTGGCTCTGTATCTTCACGAATTACCATTGTAAATGATTTGTACATGATTTGTACATGATCGAAACTCGGTCATGTTTTAAATTGTGTCTGACCTTAACTTTTAATAGTGTTATAAAAGATTTTTATTTTTGAAACAAAATCGTAACTGTTAAGAACGCAGTATTTGAACTTTATCCTAAGAGCTTTAATCCTTTTTAAAGTTGTTTAGAAGTAATCCTGCGACACAGTCCTTTAACATCCGCTGCTTGTTCTTCCTTTTTTGGAGTATTGGCAGAACTCTTTAATTTTGGGATTACTCTTAATTTATTCTCTCTCTGATAATATTAAAGCTATTGTTGCTTTGCTTTCTTAAAGATATCATGGAACGTTCTTTTCTTAGCCTGTTATTTTCACTGATTCTGTTCATGTTTTGAATGAATTCCATCCCAAACAATAGTGCAAGGATTCCATCTCATTATTTTAAATGATTTGTCCTCATGAATTCAAAGTTTTCATTGCTGTAGAACAGGATAATGAAATCATCCACTTATACAGAGTGGGCGAAAAGCCCGTATAGCTCTGGATAGAATGGGGATGTTTAACGTGGCGTCACTGTCACGTGATGTTGGTTAACCCTCCAATGCCTTCTAGTAGAAACTTCGTGACATCATTTGCTTTATTTTCAAATTCCTCCAAAATAACTTTGCTGTTTAATTAAAAATAAGATGTAATTTCACGATTTCCTAAGTAAAGATAAAAGTAACTGATTTAATGTTACTAAACCTGAGTTCTAAAGCTAAAAGAAATGATTTGAACGCACAGTTTGCTCTAACATCAGCTGATCCTTTTCAAGCATCAGCTTACTTATTCGAGGTTTAATAAAAATATATTACTTAATGAATTCACTTATTTTTCATTTTGCTCACCCTGTATTTATGCTATTATTATTATCAATGGAATTTCTATACATTACAATTCTACAAATCGAATTGATTTATGTATTACTTAAACCAAATTCGTTTCTATTATTATTATTCCTTATTTTAAAGCAGAAAAAAAAATTGTGCAACATTATTATAAGTCTTACTTATGTATTACTAAAAGTCTTGTTCATTAAATATTTTTATTAATATGATTAAAATAAGCTTCCCTCTTTTTTTTTTTATTTCGGTCATAGGTGTTTTTTTTTTAAATGCAATTTGTTAATATTAATAGTGATTCTTTTTTTTTTTTTTTTTTTTAAATTGCTAAAACTGTTCCATATAGTAATTTGTTTTATATATTATGTTTTTATTTTCAATGTCGATTTCAAGTGATATCGTTTACTGAAATATTTTTGTTTTTAAATATCAGAACGTAGGAAGAAAAAATTCGTAAATGTTCAATCAATTCATGTCATATTTATCATTGTAATTCGTATTATTTAATAATTTCAATTTAAGAACATATCCCCAATGGCGGGACCGGTAATGCTTATAATGCGATAGAAAAAAGTATATTTTAATTTACTACAGTAATGAGAGAATTAAAAGCAAAGGCTTTGAATAAATTATTATTTCCCTTCTGAGGTATTAAAATTATGTTAAAATTACATCCTGTTTTACAAGTTCTAATGAAGCGTCTATAAACCTTTATTATACCTGCAAATTACTTCAAAAATTGCATAATTAATTAATTTTGAAATTTCAACTTAAATAAAGCTTAAATATTTATTTATTTATTTATTTATTTATTTATTTATTTATTTATTTATTATTTATTTATTTATTATTTATATAATCAGTTGGTTTTCTTCACAATGACCTTGCAAGTGATTCGATAGAAAATTTCTGAAATTCAATTTACATTTTTTCAATTTGAATGCTTTTTTTTTTTGCGATTTTATTTCAAAAACTGAGTTTCTTTATTCTGTTAATGTTATTTCATTTACTTCTGTTTTTTCATTTCTGCTTTCACACGACCAACGATTTTGTAGAAAGGTATCTCGTCATCGTCATGAAAAGTAACATCAGATACAAATTTCTCTTTAAATATACTTATTCCTTTCATCAAGAAATAACGTATCTACATTATTTCCATACACCTCCTTAATTGTATGCCGATAATTCAATATATTTAAAGTTGAGAAATCTTTAATATACAGAGGTGCTTCGGTAATTTTCGCCATGTTTTTAGAAGTGACACCAGCGTCACGTGATTTTTTCAGCCTCGAACCCAAGGACCTTAAACATCCCCATTGTATGCTATAGAGAAAGTCGTAAATATAAGGTTTCTGGAAGTAACTCAATCAGCGAGGAATGGAAGCAACAGCGGTACAATCTCATACTCGCACATTGACAACACTCGAGCAATCAAATAATGGCATAATCAAAGAAGCAAACAGTGATGGAAAGTACGACTGATTTAAGCAGGTTCTCGATTGAAGAGCGTTTAGTAGCTGAAGTTTGGATTCACGAACAACCGCCTACGGGACAAACACTATCACAAATTATTGCCAATTTTTAACTGCGATTTCAGAAGACACAAAAGTTTCTAAGAGAAAATTGGCATAGAAACGGAAGACTTTTACGTCACGATCCCTGAAGGATTCACATCGGACGGGAAGACTGTCAACACGTTTGGAGATATATGTTGCTGTGGAAGAATTCATAACACGTGAAGTCGACTTGCAAGCGTGCTGTATTCTCCGGTCAACCATGAGAGACGACATGAGAAAGGATTTGAAAGTGAAGCCTTTTCGCCCGTTGTAAGTGAATGAGTTATCAGATGTGGATTTAACACAGTGTGAAAATTTGCCACTCTAGCAAGACAAAATTATATCAAACAAATTATCACTGTTCTGTTTACTCTTAGGATTTCATTATGACTAAAACAAATGAATGAGCATATTTATATATATATAAAAAAAAAAAAAAAATCACCTTTGCACTATCTGAGTGTTTCGTCGGGGAATGTTTCAACTTGAAAGCTGCCAATTTCTGTTGCTAAAATCACCTGAATTGAAATTTGCAGAATATATTCACCAAAGTAAGTTGTTAGAAACGGAGTTCGATAGAAGATTTTCTGATTTCAAAAACTGTGAATTACAATTTCGTCCCTTTTACTTCTCGGTCCTTTGATACTGAAATTGTTGATGATAAAAATGGAATTAATTGAAATCCAGCATGACTTTTTGCTCAAGCAAAAATATACAGAAGTTGGAATTCCAGAATTTTACGCTTATTTACCTGCGGTTTGTTTCTCTTCACTCTGATTAGGACAACGGGACTACTTTCCCTACTTTCCTTTGAAGGATCTAAACCAATAAGTTTGGAATACTTTTCGGGGCAAAGGAAGAAGAGAAATGGAAGACAAACACAGGAAAGAAAGCAAACATCCATGCCGATGCTGGGATTCGAATCCAGATTCCGACGCTTGTGCCTTCTGACAGAACCCAGTCGGAGCAGCCCAAGATTTGTCTTTCGCTCCACTGGCTGTGTTTGGAGCCGATATTTAGGCAAGAAACTGTTTCCTTTACTGAAAAATAACAAAGATCCAGAAAGGCCAAGATTAAGTGATGAGCATTTATCGTCATTTGAAGACATTCCACTAAATTAGGATGATTTGCTTTGTGGAAAACAAAAAAAAATAATATGAAAAGTAATTTTATTGTAAATTTTGTAGAATTTCTATTTTTGTTATTTTCTATATAAATAAAGGGCTGTAAAATATTTGTTAATCGGAAAGCAATGTTTTTTTTTAAATCCTGTTAAAACCTAAGAACCTGTTTTCCATCCAGAGCTTTATTTAAGTGAATAATCTTAAGAATTATAAAAATACTTTTATTTAATTTACTATTTAAATAACTGCTAAAGTTTTTTAATAATTTAGTGATACTTTTTGATTTTTATTTATTATAAAAATGTAGGGCTATTAAACGATAAGTTGCAAAACAATGTTGGTTGTTATTTTTATAAATTGTTTATTTTTTTTGGGGGGGGAGTTTTTTAATTGTTTAATTTTTTTTGTCTCAATTATTTATTTTAATAATAAAATTTAATAAAATAGAAAAAGTTATAATCCTTGATAAAGTCCCGTAGTACGGGAATAATAATAATTATAATAATAATGTGATTATGGTTCTGTCTTTCATTGTCTAATCTACTAAATAAGGCAGGTTATGGCTTCAACCTAAATAAGAATTCGACAATCGGTTACAAACTCACCCACTTAAAGTCTTCGCGGTGAGAGATGAATATCCCAGAATGCAATGCAGATTATAGATTTTTCTTTCCTGGCCGGTCGTTCACATTCAAATGGAAGAGAAAATGGCGGTTGCTGCTTCACATTCAACATTTCGACGAGGAAAAGTTCTCAACAGTGAAGCTAGGGAAATTATTCTTAACGTTGCTCGTCGATTTCAAGAAGATATATGTGAGATTTTTGATGTTTCCTATTTTTGATAATTGAGATTGATATTTCCTGCGGAGCTTATGGCATTGATACTGGAGAAATTAGTCAAAGATAATGTGTTTCCGGTTTCAACATTCGCAGCGACGACTCTAATGTTCACGGACGGTAGAAACAACAAAGAAACAGCCTCCTCCCCTGCTCCCTAGAACAGAAGCTTTTTCAAACGGAATTGGGTTGAGATAAATGTCATAAAAGAAGTAAAGGGTGAGAGAGTGTCTACCGAAGAGAACAGATGAAAAATTTCAATTATTCTGAAACTTTTTCTGTCTTACTTAAATATGATTTTTAAATAAATAATTATTAAAAGAATATTTCATGGAAGAAATAAAAACAAAATGAAGCTTCATCTCATATTATTTTTGCAGCCTAACCCTCATTCTACTTAGAAGTGATTTCTTTGCTGACCAATCTTTAATGAATTCAACATTTTTAGAGATTCGATTTCGTAAAACTCAAATTCTGTTTCCTCGGTGCAGTTCCGGACAATTCGAGAATTCCACTAATTGAGTAATAAAATAAGGCTTCTGATAACAAGTATTACAAACCCGGTTTGTCCGTCTGTCTGTGGACACGTATCCCACAATGCAAAGCACAACAATCGCAATAATTGCGCCTTTTGCATTCGCAATAATCACATTTATAATAATAAGAAATTAAAGCAATAATATCAGAAGCCGTTGCGAAGCATTGTGATTGGTTTACTAATCGCTATCTCTACCTTGTTTTCTGTTTGTTTTAAGTGAAACTTGTAATCGATAACAGGAAGATATTTATTTCGAGATTCATTCAATTTTCTCATCCTTTTCATTATTCAAGTAAATTTCAAATATAAAATTTAGATCAAAAAATTTTGATAAAAGAAATATGAAATTTCTTAGGTATCTATATACGAAACTTTTATAATTTATAATTTTTTTTTTTTTTAAAAGGAATAAGGAGGCTGAAGTCATACAGATTTTTATCAGAACCAAATCATTGTCTTTTTACTTTTAATATCTGAGCGAACTTTATTCCAATTAATGTTATTTAAAGAATTAAATTCATTTTTTCAGTTGATATTCAGTAGGATTTTTAGCTTACTTTTATTATTTAAAAAAAATAAAGATGATGATGTAAGGAATTTAGGCTTCGAATTCTTTTAGGAACCTTTTCTATTTCTTTGGAAAAGAACTAATTTTAAAAATAAGTCCATGGAAAGGTAGTTGATGCCAATGTTTTTATTCTTTGTTAACAGATCTACGCAATTTGCATCTTCAAACTGTGAAGTAATGGAAGCACTTGAGGATGAAGCCAAAAGGGATCGAAAAAAAAAAACAAGAAAAGAAAAAAACAAACCTATTGGAAGCTTCTTTTAAAAGACTGAGGAAAGGATTAATCCACAGAAATTATTCCACTTTAATTCGTTGACAGGATTTGATCAGATGCTCAGATTTTTGAGAAAGATTTTGCACGAGCTTTGTAGTTAATTGGAAGTAAAAATTAAGGTGTATTTCGTTCTAATCATTTGTGATTTTATTGTTATTTTAAGAAAACAAGGTTTCTTTCTAGTGAGGTTTAATTTGTTTTTATTGATTATTTATAATAAACTTTGTTGATAATTTTAAACTGAATTCGTTAAAAGGAAAAAAAAAAGAAATGAATTAAATAAATTTTATAAATGTGCTTTGGTTTGTTTGTTTTTTCTTGAAGAGTAGAATGTTCTAGAGAACACATAATTAACAACATAGTAAACAGAATCTAAAGGAATAGAATAGATTTTCGATAAAATGCTGTTAGGGAGGATATCGTGATGATTTATTGATGGTAAATGAGAAGATATAAAATTAAAACACTTCATCCATTGATCGTTGTTTAGAGCAGTGATTCTTCAAGCGCTTTGATTTGAGTAAAACTTTTATACCACTGTAAAACTTTTAACAAGTTTCTGCCGTACTTCCTGTGCAAATTGAAATTTTTTGAAACTATGAATAAAATAACTTAAAAATCTATTAAACTATTAGATACTTTAATAACTGAAGCACGTCATGAATGCAATAAATGGGTTTCTTCTAATGCTAGAAATATACCTTTAAAATATCTAATCTCTTGGGATAAAAGAGTTTGAGAATCACTGCTTTAGAGAAACACGACAGATTTTGACGTATTTTTTAGATTTGAAAGGGCTAATGAAAGAGAAAGGACAATCCATACGGAGTCGAACCGAGTTTCAAGTATATTAGTAAAGGTAGTAGACCTGTGTCTACACCAGCATCCACACACTGCTATCGATTGAAAGAGAAAGGACAATCCATACGGAGTCGAACCGAGATTCAAGTATATTAGTAAAGGTAGTAGACCTGTGTCTACACCAGCATCCACACACTGCTATGGATTGAAAGAGAAAGGACAATCCATACGGAGTCGAACCGAGATTCAAGTATATTAGTAAAGGTAGTAGACCTGTGTCTAGACCAGC
>JAFIDM010004315.1:78204491-78215241 GCA_023159025.1 Thereuonema tuberculata
CTGTGCTACATGAAGTGAACGATGCACAAAAATATTTACAGACAAAGGGACTCGACATAAAACTGCGCTCATAAAGTAAGTGCTTTGCAGACGGTACTGACAGAGAAACGAGAGGAATTGACAAACGGCGCTATAAGTTATGCAAAAAAATATGTGTGAAGACCTTGGCATTTCCATGGAACCTCAGAGGTGCAAAATGAGGAGATTTTGACGACGGAGATACAGATGCCAACTTATCCCATGAAAATGAGTTGAGATGGAACTATTTTCTTCGTTATATAGAATAATTGTAGAAATTCGTGAGAGGTTTCAGCAGCTACGGAATATGGAGGAAAAGTTTGCCTATCTAACGCCGGCTGTACTACTAGATTCGGACGACACTGAATGTAATCTAGACTACGCATCTGCCGAAATTGACGAACAGGACTTCAAACTCGAACGAGCTGGACTTCGGGCTTTCATAGCTGCCACAGGTAACGAAAATAAATTAATTAATGTGGACCCACTTAGATTATTACAATTTATTGTGAAATCCAAACTGGAAGATTCTTTGTCAATATTATAATAATGCTCCGAATATTCCTCATAATTCCATAAGCAATGCCAGCTGTGAGAGAAACTTTTCAAAGTTGAAGTTGATAAAAATTATCTAAGATCAACGAGCTATTTTTGACATTTTTGTACCGGAAATCACATACAGACTGTTTCGACCTTTCCAGGTCTCATCAGTTTGATTCGCACAGTACTCATATCTCAGTGGGATCCAAAGAAACATATACAAAGGACAACCATAACAAAAGGTCTTGGTTTTGTTCATACTTTTCCTTTGTTTATGTTTCTCTAGATCCCATTAAGTTATGAGTAATGAACGAATCAACCTGATGAGACCTGGAAAGGTCGAAACAGTCTGTATTTGATCCCCGATACAAAAATGTCAAAAATAGCTCAGTGGATCTTTTAATTGTTGTGCATTTTTATCTTTATGGTTCATTACTAACTCTTATGTACGTTAAATTTTGCCATTATAAACGTTTTCTATTTGCTTTATCGTTTTTCATTATGATTTTAAAATTTAATGGCTTGTAAATGCCATTACGAAGTGTAAAACTCACAAGTAAATTCAAATACAAGTGATCAGAAAATGAAACGCTGCTCTTACAGAGAACTGAATAAGATCCATAAGTAGAAGAAGAAGAAAAAAACCCAACCATAAACAGGGAATGGTACTGGACTTCTTTAGCCTTGCTATTATCACTGTCCCATATGTCTTTTTAACTTTATTTATTAAATATTATGTTAACTTGTTGTAAATCCTGAAATAAAATCTTTGTCCTTCCTGGATTAGTTGCTTCTCCTTCCTCGTTTTTAGTCTAAATTTCCTAGAAAAGGTAGGTTTAGTAAAGTCGTTCAGTTTGTGTGTATTATCTCCCTGAACAACTTTTCAACTGCTTGATTTGAAACAAATTAACAAAATTTAACAACGACCTAACTTTTGTATTTGAAATCTTGGATAAGTGGATTCTTGTCGAAGATGTGAAAAGGAGACCGAGAAAAGCATTAGAATCTAACCAATGGATTCCTATCACATTTCTATTAATAATTTCTTGTTTTAAACAATGAATTTTAATCTCCTTTTTTAATCCAGTAATCAGTGCTAAAGATTCTGCCGACTTTATAAAAAATAAAATATAAAAATAACATAAATTCTATTACAATTGATCGCTTTTGTAAGAAAATTTTTTTAAGAAAAGTGAGCTTTAAGTTCTTCGAATTTCTTCTTAAGAAAATGAATCAGAAACCAAAATAATTGAAACATAAAACGTGACTATTTTAGCTTCCAGAAGCAGCCAATGCCTGGAATGGGGTTCTGGATGCAACGAAAGAGGGCGCTGCCTGTCCGCAGTTATTTGAATTTCTTAATAGAAGCTATAGTGGAGAAGAAGATTGTCTTTTTCTTAATGTGTACACACCAAAGGTAAGATCATCTGCTGATCTATTTCTTTTCATATAATATTTTTTTATTTTTAAATAAATGAGAATAAATATTGTTTGTAATTAAGCCACAATAATTCTTGAATATTTCGTCTCTCGATCGAGACAGTGATGTCGCTTCAGTATACTTTATGTCACGATAGAACTTCTCCCGCCAGAGATATGCATCAGTTGCCTCTGGACGATGCGTTTCGTTTTCCAATTAGAAATTTCGTTAAAAAATATAATGTCATATTTAATTATATCAAAAAATAAATAAAAACCAAAACTACCAAAGTCATTTAATACAATAGAGCCGGAAGTGAAAAGAGAAGTTACAATGTCGTCTTCTAGGGCATTTTACCTCTAATAATAAAATTTCGTAGGTAATCTGCCCTATCTTTTAAGTCCAATTCCAATTTGATAAAAATTCAACTTTATTGCTACTCGAGATTGGTTTTGTAATCTGTGATTAGCGCTTTTCCATCTTGATTCACTCCATTGTCTTTAATGTTTTCTCAACTCCATTGCTTAAGCGGTGTGGATGAATGAACATGGTAAATGAATTGCTTTAATGTGTCTTTGTACACCATGTGACCTAGACGTCTAGGACTCAAATCATTATTTACTGGAGCCGTTGCTAAGGCAGTTTAGTAAATCTGATTTGAAATCTTTACCATAATTTAGTTCTGAGAAACAAAACAATGGTTTTGAGTAGACGGGAAATTTGAAAATCAAAAGAAATGTAATGGCTTTCTTATACGTGGAAGTCATGACAACTTTTTATCTGCCAAACATGCGGCACCAATGCAATTCCAGAATACACGTTTGAAAGCTTATTGGATGTGCTTCTGATTGGCACCACGAACGTAGTCTGAATCAGTGAAGCAACGTCATAGGAGCAAGTGGAAAATACGTATTTGGAAATCATCGTTTAAAAAGGCAATGCAGTGCAGCCAAGGAAGAAACAGGAACACAGGAATGCTTAATATAACACCTCTCAAAGTAATCTCTTTGGCAGCGTTTGGAACTGCTGTCCAAAGTCATCATTCTTCACGATACCACTAAATGTCACTCAGAAGCTTCTTCACAGGCTTTGTTACTTGAGTGGGGGTGGGAAGTCTTGCAACACCCTTCACATTCGCCAGTCCGGAATCCATGCAACTTTGATTTGATTCCAAAACTCAAAACTGCATTTGCTTGGGAAACCGATTCCGAACAAAGATGAAATGTTGACATCATTTCGGTCACGTGCAGTCAATGGTATTTGATCTCCGCGTTCCCAAATCCTTACAACATACGATAGATAATCTTAAGAGATTACTTTGAGGGGTGTTAGCAACGTGTATTGAGCATTCCTGTGTTCCTTTTTCTTCCTTGGCTTACTGAGATTAACGTATTGCTTTTTTTTTTAACACAAAAATAATTACTTCATGTCGTATTAAATTTCTTCCTTAATTTCTTACAAATAAAGATAAAAAACAAAATGCCGAAGAAATCGGAGGTCCTTCGACTTTGATATTTTCTTCTGTTGGTTAAAAATACAACACTTTTGGTTTCTTCAGACATAAATAAGTTCCTTCCTTTACTAAATCGCCAGGTAACCAACATTCTGAATCCATAACTCATTTCACTAACGATGTCCTTAGAGAGAACAGGTCGACATTTTTTTTCATTAATTATCCGTTCAATCAAACCATTCAAATGTAACTGAAACAATGTTAAGTCCATTTTTAAGATAAATAAGAAATAATTACAATTTTGAATAAATTCATTAATGAAAAACAAATGTTAAAAATAATAATACAAAAAGCTTCACTAACTACTATTTTTTTTACTATTATTTTCTCTATTTTGTTTAACAACCTAGACCGTGTAACACAGACGAATTATCAACATTTGATCAACTTTTAAATAGGTTAAACGTGATAGATAGTGACAAGGGTGTGTTAAATGAAAAATAAATGTCTTAGATGAACAGGGGTTGTTGGATCCTTTTTTTCCTTTTTTTTTCCTATCATTTACAGAGAAAGATAAAAAAAAAAAGATATTTTTCTCAGTTTTTTCCGGACCTTCTGTTGATTTACATTGGATCCACTGGATAAAAATGGCCTAAGAACAGTTTTAAAATTACTTATTTCAAATTGTCCGTTTTTGTATCTTAAGATATGATTAATAATCCTACGTCTGCAGTTTTAAGTTTTACAAACTTTAAGTTAATATTTTTATTGTGATTTTGATGAAAAATATTTTAGTATAAATAAGGTAAATAGATATTTCGTGACTCATTTGTCGTCGAATGCTCGCACGTCTTTGAAACTAGGTTTTCATTTGAGTGTCCGACCTTCGGAGAAATAAGCTAGAGAAACTCCTCGATCTTCTGCAGGAATGAACGAGTATAAATAAACTATAAATAAAAAAATCGAACTAAAGAAGTCAAGAATGTGCGTACAGGGTGTAGAAGAAAACAGAAAAAAAATTATCACAACTACATTAAAAAAAAAATATTGACCAATCTTTAAAAAAATCTTTACAATGTCAAAAAAAAAAAAAAAAAAAAGTGGAAATTGAAGGGGGCCAAAATGAAAGAATTCGACAGCCCAAAGTACAAGACATAGCTGACAGAGACCTACGAAATTGAATTATTTGTAACATAATAACAGAAAAGACGCAAAGCGACGTAAATACATCAGCAGTAGATGGAGCAGTTCAGAGTGAATCCTCTAAATAAGCAACCAACCACTTGGAATGATCGAAGCAATTCAAAATGTCAGTCCGAAGTCAAGAGCTTTGTAGGTACATTGCTTTTCAATTTGAATAACAATAAGTTGAAAATATGATACGGAGAGTTTGAATACACGATAGTATAGAATAACTGATCTGTTTGTTTTTTAATTTTGTAAGCTTCCTACAAATGAATCCAGTGAGAAGTTTCCTGTTTTGGTCTTCATTCACGGAGGCGGATTTGTGGTGGGATCTGGTGGCAGCAGTGAAAATGGTCCTAAACGTCTCATGGATCAAGATGTTGTCTTTGTTACAATGAATTATCGCTTAGGAGCCTTAGGTGAGTTAGTTTAAATTACAAATAAGTGTTAGAGGTTTTTTTTATTCTTTTTTGAAAAGTAGATACCTTTATAGGAGCAAAGCATTTATTAATTTAAGTAAACAGAAAACTACTTGTGAAACTCTAATAATTGCATTTGTTAAATTGAATTGAATAAAAATTAAATTGAAAAAAAAGTCCCGTTTTACCAAATATCTCAAGAACATGAAAATTATAACAAAAATTAATGAGTTTCATCCCATATGCTGGATTCTGCCAGCCTCAAATGAAGTTCTTATGGCATCAAAATAAAGAAAAAGTGCCTAAAAGATATGTAACCACATTAAAATTTGAGACCAATGTTCATCTGATATCTCAAGACAAGCCTGTTTCACGCTTATTAGGCGATCATCATATATATATTTCTTTTGTATATTTATATATTTCGTCCACTGTTGTCTGAATGAATTATGTCATTGATTGCTTCTTTTACTTTCGGATTTTTATTTTTTATCATTTTGTTTGTATTTATATAATTCATTATATTGATTTCTTTTTTTCTTTGCTATTTTGTTATTTTATGAGTTAGTAGTATTATAGTATTTTCTTTAAAGTAATCATCGTCCATTTTTAGTGCTAATTTTTTTATTATTTTTATATTTTGAATTTACATCGCTGAGATCAGATCTAACATCTCCAACTAATGTTGCATTCTGTATTTTTGCAAAACAATGGTCAATACATGCGGTAGAAGTTACGTTTGCAGTTTCTGGTTATTTTATAGAAGTAACTTTGGAGGCCTATTGGTTCGATTTATTCGCAATAAAATATCATTCTTGTAAAATCCTATTTCTCAATTAGGTTCAGTCAGATCAGCTATTGGACTTTAGAGTGAACCAATCACAAGTTCTGGGTGCACCGCGGCTCAGGGCACCTCCAAAAATAGACAAAAATACAGCTTTTTTTTTTTCCTCTTAAAATTTTCAAAACTAAGAAAGAAAAAAAAGGTGGACTTTCTTGAAGTCTTAAAAATGCGTTCTAATATTTTTTTATTATTTCTTGGGTATTTTTGTCTCAAAGAAAATCCACGATAAGCACCTGCTTGGCCAAAATTGTTCGCAGTGCTAAAATCCTAGCAACGGACCATAGCAATGGGCTCTTCGAACACTGTTGTTCTTCCCCGCACTTTAAAGTCCTTCCTATTTCCAGACATTTAAGACATTTAATGAATTTTGAATTTTCTTGCCCTCACTCATTCCTGCCGTTGAATTACCAATAAATGGTAAGAATTTTTTGTAGAGCGTTGAAGTTGCATCACTCTAATGACACAAAGAAAACAATCTGAAGTATTCTAGCAACCATTGCATTCATTGAATGTTTTTACAATTCATATTAGATGGATTTGTTTTCATTTCCTTTCGAAAATAAAAAATCTCTGAAGAAAAAGCTAATTCTTTTCAAAGCGATTTCTTTTGTTGTTTTTAAAAACATTTATTCCTTCCTTATATCTTTCTTTATTCAATAAAAGTAAAAGCATTGACTTTAATATCAAATATTTAACTTCAAATTAAATTAAATATATCGAAAAGAACAAAATCGAAAAGAAGTTACATAGAAATGAAATCCTGTAGTTGTCACTAAACGAACTGTCAGCAAATAGCTTACTTTTACAAATTCTTTAATTGTACTTTATTAATTGAATGATTAGAGATTCCATAATAATTTAATATTTAGTTGAAATATGAAAATTTTTATCAAGTGAACATCATCAATAAAAGAAAGCACAAGTTATTTTATATTTTCTCTGAGGGCACGGCAGTGCCCCCGCCAAGACGAGCCGAAGGCAGGAAGGGCACTACGTACCTTTTCTCGAAGCGTTTCGTCGTATTTTCGAACCCTCATAGCTTCGGCCTGGATAATACTAGAGAGCTTAAATTTTCAGGATAAGATGCAGTTAGCAGACTAATGAAATACGCTAAGTTTCATTTATTTAACTTTTATACTTTGGATTTTATTAATACCTAAAATGCGTCTATTCCGTCACTGATTCAGTCACTCACTGACTCATGATCATCAAAACCTCTAGGGTACTTCCTGAAGTCCTAGAAAGCTGAAATTTGGTATGCAGGCTAGGATTAGCACAGAAACAACAACAAAATTAAGAAATCCGTAACTTTCACCCTCCAACCCCTCATAAAGGGGGGGGGGTCTGGTTATGTATTATCGAACCCTCATAGCTTCGGCCTGGTTAATACTAGAGAGCTCAAATTTTCAGGATAAGATGTAGTTACCATACTAATGAAATACGCTAAGTTTCATTTATCTAGCTTTTATCCTTGGATTTTATTAAGATCTAAAATACGACGTACCCACAATGCTTCGGCCTAAATAATACTAGAGCTGAAATTTTGAGGATAAGATGCAGCTATCAGACTAATGTAATACGCTACGTTTCATTTATCTAGCTTTTATACTTTGGATTTTATTAATATCTAAAATACGTCTATTTCGTCCATGATTCACTAACTGACTGACTGACTCATGATCATGAAAACCTCTAGGGTACTTCCTGAAGTCCTAGAAAGCTGAAATTTGGTATGCAGGCTAGGTTTAGCATACAAATAATAAAAAAATTAAGAAATCTGTCACTTTCACCCTCCAACCTCATTAAAGGGGGTTCCAGTTCTTTATTATATGACAATTTCTGATGGGTATATCCCATCCAAACATTTCATGTAAAATAAGTTGCCAAGACTCACATGCTCATAACGCTTTCACTGTTAAAAAGATATGAGATCTCATGTAGAGCCAAGCCCCTCACTCTACAAGGCCTAACTCTAAAAACCCTACTACCTTGGTTAAAAAGTAGCCTTGGCATACTTCATATCCTTTACTTAACTCCATGGGATTGTCTGTGCGACAGCCACGAAACGGCCAAGCCATACTTTTGACCAAGATAGAGGGTTTTTAGAGTTGGGGCTTGTAGAGTTGGGGCTTGTCGAGTTGGGGCTTGTCGAGTTGGGGCTTGTAGAGTTGGGGCTTGTAGAGTTAGGCCTTGTAGAGTTAGAAATCTCATATCTTTTTAACAGTGAAAGCGTTATGAGCATGTGAGTCCTGGCAACTTATTTTACATGAAATGTTTTGGATGGGATGGTTTTTTACAGTAAATTCAAAAATCATTGAATTTTATTAATATGTTTAAAAAGAAGTATATTTTCATGAAATCATTTTGCCAGCTGTATCTTAAAAACTGTGATCAAATATCAAGTAATGATCAAACAATAGATTTATTATTATTATTTAATTAATATCAATTTTTCACCACGATTAAGGACGCTTTTTTTGTTCTTGAGGGTTTTTAAGCACAGAAGACGCCCACGCACCTGGGAACCTCGGTCTGTGGGATCAGAAGTTGTCCCTTGAATGGGTTCATGATAACATTGAACGTTTCGGTGGTGACCCAGATCACGTGACTCTATTTGGAATCAGTGCAGGGGCAGCATCAGTGATATTGCATTTGACGTCACCAACTTCAGCAGGTAAAGATTCAGATTCACATCAATCGTTAAAAACAATATTTCTTAATATTTCTTATTCAGATTCAGATCAATAATTGTTTAAAATAATTGATTTGGTTGGAATTGTGGTTTCTGTCAATCATTTAGAATTATTTAGATTAGAACAGCAGATGGGTTAGAAAACCATAATGTTTATGTACATTTGAAAATCTTTATTGAAGAAAGAATAAAATGAGTTAAAAACTATCAAAGCAAAGTAGTCAGATATAGTGAAAACAGAGGCACTGGAGGAGTCCGGGTTTCAATTTCCGGCGAGGAGTTTTGTTCTCTTGCAGACGGAGCCTAGGGTTCTCTCAGCCCTCTGTCAAATTGGGTTTCTTACTCGGAGCTAAAGACAGAAGGACGCGGGGCTAACCTCCCGATTTCAAGTAGTCCCATTGGTCGAGAATCGCTGGAGCCTACACCTCTCGTACATCCCAGGGACTCTGTGTCTCTTACGGTACAGTTTAATTTAATTGTTAAAGCACATCACATAATAAATTAATGAAGAACAATGATTCTAATTGTAGCTGTAAGTTAAAAAATAGCTTACGCAATTTCCTTTTGATGAATAAAACAATTATTTGTCCTGTACAACCTTCTTGGTAAGTCATACAACATTTTGTTTGAATATTTCATTTCATTTTGTTTGAATATTCAATTTGGATAAAAGTAGAAATTGTAAATAAATAAATAAATTGTTGAGAAAAAAGTTGGGCCCTATTTTATTCTTATATCCTACTTTTATGTATCATTTATGTATCAACTTAAATTTTTAAATTTCTTCTTTAAAACTTTGTATAAGTTGTATAAATATAAATACAGTAGAACCTCATTATAACGGACTAATAGGGACTGAAGGTTGTCCGTTTTAATGAAAGTCCGGTTTATAACAAATAATTCTTATAGGGATGTAATGCAGCAGGATGTATATCAATGAAAGTACAATAGTTAGCTATAAAAAGTGTTTATTATATATCAAATAAAAAACAGCCTTCAACGTAGTAGGTTGATTTGAAAAAGATGTTTACGTATACATTGCATTAATCTTTAGAACAAGAAGGTCCTGGTTCATGTTGATTGCTTACATTCATTGGTTTGAAAAAATAATTTATTTTCTGCTGGGTTTGTTTGCTGCTTATTTCTTCAGTTAACAACTGACGGAGGTGCCGTAAGTGTTCGTAATATGCTAATGGCATTTTCATTTGCCGATTGTTCAACATATTGAATAACAAAATTTAAATGTTTTTCACTTCGCTCACCTTAATTGTAGGCTGACAATTTTTTTTAATACTGTCCGTTATAAGCGATGACCGTTATAATAGGGTCCGTTATAATGAGATTCTACTGTATATATATAATGCCAATTTCTTAATTAACAACAGATCAGTAAAAGAATTAAATAATATGGAAGACTTCAAAATTACCTATTTAGTTATTTAGTTTGTCTACTAAGACTATTCTATCAGAGACGAATATATCATTATGAACATTAACCACAGTTATTTATATTTTAAATACTCCAATAAATAAATATAAATAAACCACTTAACTATAAAGTATAAAAATCATCATCACATAACACTACATTTCGCAGAAAAATACTTATTCTGCTTCATCAGGCTTAATACAAAGAAAACATAGAATAATATAAACAAACGATAAGTAGACAAAGTTATAAACAAAAAGGCAACTTATAAAACAATAAAATGTTGGTAATGTTATACAATTCAAAACAAATACTTCTGCGTATGTACTGTTTAAAACAAAGATCATAATAAAATATTCCAATTATTTAAAAATTTCTTGATTTTTACAGTTTTGGAACAAAAAAAAAAGGGCTTCTTTTCTAACAAAAAAGGGCTTATTTCTACTCCTTTTTGCTTATTGAAGCAATCCAAGCCATTAATAATTAGCAAGCTTCAATCATAAACCTTGTAGTTTCATCATATACATATATTTTTATGTAGTACAGTCTCTAATGGTTCCGGATTATTTCCAAACTTCATGCAATGGTTCGCCCAATCTGATGTTTCAGGTTAGATGTTGTTAAAATGCACACTTCTATCCCTGCTAACAAAACTTTAAATATATTTGAAGATATATGTGAAACTAAACAAACCATTATGGTAGAAAACAAGTTAACTGGTGTACAAGTGATAGAATTACTAAAATGTAT
>JAFIDM010004315.1:78218655-78232696 GCA_023159025.1 Thereuonema tuberculata
TGTAGGACTTGTGTAGGTATTAGTCTCCTTGTCTTTGTGTAGGACTTATGCTTAAAATTACTTTCTTTGAAATGTTTATTTCAAAATTTCTTGATTATTTTTTTTTCTTATATATTTTTCTAAAAACGACAACAAACGAAATGCCTTCATTGTTTTTCAAATATCTAATGAATAGAAACATAAAGTTTCCATTATGAGTAAAAAAAAAAAGTAAGCATTAATTAGGCCTTGCTTTCTTTGGAATTTGGCTGAAATGTTAGAAATGCATCTATTTCATTTCAGTTGTGATCGGTTTGTTTTCAGCTGTTCGTGTAGGTATCGTTGTTGTTGTTGTTTTCGTTTTTTCTTTCTTCTTCTCAATGTCCGCTTGAATTTGATTTTTTTTATTTTTTGTTTTTCTTGTTTTCCTAACTTTTTTTATTTTTCCTTTTGTTAATGTAAATTCTTTTTTTATTATTATTATTGTTTTTAATTTTTTTTTATTATTATTATTTGTCGCACGTAAATTTATGCTTTAGTATAAAATTAGATTCTGTTGTTTTTCTTCTGGCTATTTCTTTTTTTTTTGTAATCTCGATCGTGTTTTAGAGAAGTAATGAGCGGAGGAAGAAAAAAAGACTTCACTTTGGCCTCGGGGGATAAAAATGGTTCAAGGTTATTCGTGGCCAGAGAGACTCTGTTAAGAAGACTCGGATTGATGGAAGGACGCTTACCTTTGAATGTAGGTAAATAGTTATCTAACTACGGTACATTAGTTAAAATATGGAATGGCAGTTGTTTTCTTAATTTCATCCAATGTTTGGGAATCATTTCTAATAATAATTTCTATTTTCTTTTCTACTTTGATGTTTTAATTTTAAAAAATGCTATTTTCATTTTTCAGTTTACTTGAATAGGTTGAAGATTGTATCATAAATATTTCTTTAAACAGTAAATATTATTATTATTATTATTATTAAGATTTGCGAGAACCTATTTTTATTTCAGTTTGTGCATTTTTGAATGAAGTTTTTGAAATATTCTTATTTTAGAGTTAAATTCTAAAAACAACTGAGTGATTGTAACTTATTTTTTTATTTTTTGTTATTTACTTAAACGTTTCTATTGAAGTTACTTTGAAATACAACTTAAATGTCGCAGAATTTACGCCGCTGGGTATTTTTTTACATCTCTAACTTATTGTTAGGGTTATTATCGTATTGTTCAGTTACGTTCTTTTAATGCTGCAGTATTGACAATTTATTTTTATTTATCAGAGATAATTTTGTTTCCTTGTCTCTTTTTGGTTTCTTCTCTATCAATATTTTATTTTTAATTTAATAAAATTCAAATAGGAACAAAAAGGAAACAAAGGATAGAAATTCAATTGATTCTTTTTAATAATTAACTAGTCGGCTACCCGTCGCTTCGCTCGGAAGCCTTGCTTATGTAATGATCTTCTAATGAGCTGTGATTGAAGAGTGCTAAGAATCGGGAAACAGTGGTGATCCTTTATTGAAAGAATAGTTCAGTTATGATTCAATATCTTTGTTGTTAAAATGTAGGAAGACCTATTTAACAACAACAATTAACAATTTATTAACAAAAAAGTACAATTCAGTCCTACTAGGTTGTTAGAAACAACTTGTGTTGTAGGTGCTGAGATTTACAATAAATACAAATTACAGAGACAGAAAGATAAGCAATTTTGACATTTTATACAACATAAAATATAATAATCAGAAATTTAGATAAAATCTGTGAAATAGTAATAATTTTTTTTTTTTTTCAAACTAGTCAACCCATTTTAACCAACCCATTTGATTTGTCCCAGTATTATTTTTTCATAAATTATTTTTTTTGAAGTAGACATCTTTCCAATCTTTTTTATTTCAAATGAAAATTGATCAAAAATTTTGTTAATTAATCTATTTTTTATTCCTAATCCAAAATTATTTTTTGGATTGTCAAAATCTTATTTACTATATATGCTACAACTTCTTGTTGAATTTATATTTACATAATTATAACATATTTTATAATAAAATCGTAAAATCAAGGTGAAAATTACTTTTTGTTGTGGAAACAAGATTTTATTATTTAGTAAAATTTGATTTTGTTCATTGCTTTGAAGCTTATTAAAATTGTAAAAAATTAAATTTAAAAAATTAGATTTAAATTGTAGAAATAATTCAAAAAAGATAGGCTTGAGAAAGCAAAAATGATCTGAGTTTTTGCGAAATATTGCCAATAAAAGATGAAGAAGTATTATATGGAGTCTGATGTAAGTTATATTTAATATTAAGTAGGTCTGGTTGAGAACGTCCAATTAGGAGAAAAAAAAGAATTAACTAAAGCGTCCCTCCGATTTAGCGTCCATTTCATTTCTGTAATAACTTTACTATTACAATGATATTCATTCATAGTTCTCTGCCAAGAGCAGGTCCTTCACTGCAAACCCAGCATTCTCCAATCTTTTCTATTTTCTGCCTTCCTCTTCGTCTCCACATAAGATCCATTTACCATAATGTTGTCGATCATCTTAAATCTTCTTCTGCCTCGAACTTTTTTACCGTTCACCATTCCTTCCAGTGCATCCTTCATTAGGGAGTTTCTTCTCAGCCAGTGACCCAACCAGTTTCTTTTTCTCTTCCTGATCAGTTTCAGCATTGTTCTTTCTTCACCCACTCTTTCTAGCACAGCTTCATTTCTTATTTTGTCTGTCCATTTCACATGCTCCATTCTTCTCCATATCCACATTTCAAATGCTTCTAGTCGTTTCTCTTCACTGCGTCGTAATGTCCATGTTTCTGCCCCATACAATGCCACACTCCACACAAAGCACTTCACTAGTCTCTTCCTTAGTTCTTTTTCCAGAGGTCCGCAGAAGATATTAAGAGCAATATTATTTTGTCCCGCATTTGATTTATCTTGCTACAGAATGGAGTCTGTAAATATTCAGTTTAATATATTTTGTAAAAATCTGTCTTTGGTTTTAATATTAACTATTAAATGAATTCTATTGAGGGTCACATTTTTTTTAGTTTTGTTTTCTTTTGTTTAGCGCTAATTTTGAATACACTAGAGTCCCGAAAACTCGGCCTAATGTAGACCGAAGGGAGGCCGAATTTGTTAAACTGCCGGGAAAGGTGTTAAAAAGAAAATAAGTACGATTTTTTCGTCATAAAATACTTTTATTTGTTGCTTGAGAATACAACAGTTTACAAAGAATGCCATAACTCAAACTTAAACTGTCCAAATAAACTTAAGAAAATACCTAATACATGAACTATATACAAAAGTAACTTTTACGAATTCTATATTTAAATTTACCTTTAAATCGAAGGAAAACACTTTATGAAGGCATAAAGCTTTCTCTAATGAAAATTAAGTAGCCTACTTTTAAAGGGCGCGGAGTTTTTACGCCCTGCCAGAGGGTGGCCGAGTTATCCGGACTTCCGGGTTATCGAGTGCCGAAATTTCGGGACTCTACTGTAGTCTTTATTTATTCTTTTTCTATCACCACTATAGAGCAACATTCAATGTTTTTTATTGATGTTTTGTAAAAATCTGATGGAGAAGATTATATACTGTTTAATAGAATTTCTTCCTTTTCTATTTTAATGTCCACTTGTCTTAATAATGTTGTAATGGGAATTTTATTTCTTTTTTTTATTATTTTGAACCATGTCTGGCTGAGTGTTGGATTTTTCTGATTTGAATCTTTCCGATTGAATTCAAATACGTTTTCTGTTCCGATATTATTCAAAATGCATTACTTGCACACGTTACAAGTTAGACATGATTTTGTAGTTGTTTTATATTAAGAAAGTCTTGAGATGATTCCGTTGCTGTTTAGAATAATAGCATCTATTAATTATCATGTTCTATGAAATACAAGTTAGGAAAATTACACTTTAACAAACATTAACAAAATAATAATAATAATATTACAATCATTGTTTATTTTCACTTAAAAGCACAACGAGAAATATTGATCCTGATTCATCCTCGAAATGAATCCAAAGAAAGTTTGTAGGTGAGGAAATAGCCCTGACTCTGTCTTTGGAATAACAGCTATCGTTTAATAAGTTCAATTGATAATTAGAAAGTATAACTGTTACATTTGAATTTATTACATTAGAGGAATGGCCTGAGAATTATAATAACTAACAACAATACTTAAAATGGCATTATTCGTTCATATCATTCATATTTATTTTATAATAGTTCAGTTTTTCAAGGAAACATGTGGTGATATTGTTACCTGTCGTTTTGTCCACTCCCCCTCCAACGAAGTCGACTCGATCTACCCGACCTACCTGTGTCGAGTCGACTATTCCGGAGACAGGATCGAGGCAATCTGCGCCCATAAAAAGAGAGCGCCTGAAAGTCACTTCGTCTGTGGGCAGGAGCCCAGAAAGGAGGTCTCCACTTGGAGGAAAGTGTTCGAATTCGTTTTGGCGGCAGCCAGCCGCAAGAGAGGTCTCCATCCGGAGCCAGAGAGTAGAGTTAGTTTTGTGGCTCTCAGCCACTAGAGGGTCTCCGGCCTGGAGATAGTGTGAAGCAGAAGAAGTTTGTTGGGCAGCCGCCCCAGAGAGAAGTCAAATGAAGCCGAGCCAAGTACATCCATTAGTCCGAAGACTGTGAAGAAACGAAGCCAAGATAGCAACACCCATTCCCGGCAGAAACCTGAGAAGACCGCTAGCCGTTGGAAGGCATCGGGGAAGACAACCGAAGCCGAGATCACAGCACCCGTTCCCGAGACGACCGCTAGCCGTTGGCAGGCATCGGAGAACACAACCGAAGCCGAGATCACAGCACCCGTCACCGGTAGATTCCTGAGTCGATCACCAGTGGAGGATAAACTTAGTCCCAGAACTCTCACATTATTCGAGTAAACTGTAATTCGAATTTTACTTTTGTACATAAAGTCTGTGATTTTTAACTACCTGGCTCCCGTCGCGTTCTGTTCCTGTACAAAAGTTCGGTAGCAATATATCTGGAATGTTTAATCCATTTGCAATTATCACGCCCCTTGATAATCTTTTGAACTATAATAATTATGGCAATTATGCTTAAGAAATTTTTAATGCTGAGATGTGGTTTTGAAAGCCTTCCAATTGCTTAATAAGTCAGTCGTTAATGTAATATATTTTTATTATTTTGTTTCAGAGAAAAGTTTGGAAACCTTGACGTCTAGTACAATATGTTATTGATATCCTTTGTGATCGTGACATTGTTGATGGCAGTTGACTGTAAAGAGACACCTCAAGTGACAGTCAGACAAGGAGACATGGAAGGAATTCACATTACTACATTTAATGGAAAAACGTTCTTGGCTTTTAAGGGAATTCCCTATGCAAAACCCCCAACAGCGGAAAGAAGATTCAAGGTAAGAAATATTTTCAAATATTTAAAAATCGAACTGGGTCTCATTTTCTAATTACTCTTTTTATTATTTTAGTACTATCCAATGTACATTTCTGATCAAAGAGTTGCAAAGTTTGTAAATTTGTGATTTTTAAAGCCAAATATGTAACCGTTCCGACTTGGCTTCATGGTCTAGGCGAAGGCCTCTCATGAGTCAGAAGCATTAGAATCTGAGTTCGAATCCCGGCAGCGGCATGGATGTTTACTTTCTTTCCTATACTGTTTCTTCGTCTGTCACTCGTTTCGCCGTCTATAGCATATTTGGACCCACGATCTGCAATGTGTGGTTGGCGTCAGGAAGGACATCCGGTCGTAAACCCTCTGCCAAACTAATCTTGGGAAAGCGCAGCTTGTTCAAACAAACCAGCGATCCCACATGGGAAGTGGGAAAAGATGAAGAAGAAGAACCAAATAAATATTTCAATATATTGAATGAAGAAATTTGGAGAAGCTGTTTGACTGATTGTTTCAATCAAATTAAAAAAATGACTATTTTAATACAACTAGATATGTAATTTGGATATGAAAGTGTATTGGACCGAATACATAATCTTTCTACAAAAAAGAGTAATCATTTCATTGACTGTAAATTTCGAGAAAAGTAAAACTTACAATCTGTATATATATATATATATATATATATATATATATATATATATATATATACTTTTTTATTGTTTCAATCAAATTAAAACCGAAAAATGTAACTATATATATGTACAGTGCCGTGCCGGCTTGGCCGAGCGGTGTACACGGTGGTCTGCCGTTTGTAGCCAGTGTGCCGGCACCTGGGTTCGAATCCCGATCGTTGCACGGCTGTTTCTTTCTTCTTCTGTGTTTCCCCCTGGGACTCACTCTCTCAGGTGTATCCTCGACGTGAAGTGAATTCTCGTCTCTTATTTCCTAGCCTTGTCATGACGTTGTCAGGGGGGCTAGCGCGTGGTCCGTTGGGGCCTATTCGCCAGTAGTAGTAGTAGTAGTAATATATATATATTGTGACGTAACGGTTCGTCCCTGGAATAGTTCTAAAACCGCGGTTTCCCTCAATTGGGCGCCAGTCAAGCGTGAAGCTTAACGAAACTTATATACAGGGAAATCCAAACGACAGGTTTGTCCAGCTTTGCTCAGTCACTTCGAGGAGTAAGGTCAGCGCGAACCTGCAGAAATATGGCCAAAGAAACACAAAAACACAGTTATTCTTTTCAAAACATTCAAACATTTATTCTATCAAACTTTCTGGTGAAGCTGACATTGTTTGATACATAGCAACCAGAGCCTATTTTCGCTCTCATATTAGAATATGGTATTTAGCCTGTTTGACAAGATAAATTTTTAAGCCTAATTAAACGTTAGGTTTTCCGTTAAAGTAAAGTTTACAAAGTCTAACAAACGATAGTTATATTAATAATTTGACTTCTTTTGTTACCTAGTCATGGTTATAAAGAATTTTGGTAAACTTAACAATTTAAACTGATTACGCCTGTAACACTTTTTCTTTTTACAAGACACCTACTCAAAAGACTCTCACACAATAATTTTAGGTGGTAAAGAGACAGAGTTGGCTTCTCCTTGTCTCTACTCTTAACGAAGTGCTTCGACGGTAGCATCTTGCTTTCTCCCGTCGCAGTTTCACACGTTTATCGCTCATGTGGTTTTCTACCAGGGATAGGCAGGTTCCCTTCCGCACTTACTAACTGCTTTGGTTGTCTCCCTTCTATTGGGTCAACTATGCGCCTCTTGCGCTGCGCTAAGTTCAACCGTTTCTAGGTCACCCCTTGCCTGAATCTAAGCTCTCTGGAATATCAGAATTCATCTTGAATTTCTCGAAAAACTTCAGTACTCCCGCTCCAAGAATAGCATAAGGTCTCTGAGCTGACTAAAATCTAATTTATGCCTGATGCTGGTCTTTAACCCTAGTTACTACTTGCTACATAGGCGGTCTTCCTTCCCTAACCATAACAGTTATTTAGTTTTTCTTAGATGATTTAGAAAGCTACACCGTTCATTGGCTGACTAAAAGTTCTGACACGCTAACATAGACATTCACCAAACATAAATAGTTTCAGTGTTGTCGTCCATTGCTTATTCGCCGCCACAGAGAGAGAGTGGTAATGGGCTATCCATCCATAGTGCCCAAGAATGAAAAACCCTCTCTCCTACTGCATGGTATTTCTGCGTTCTGCCGTGTGGTAAGGTGTTAAAGGGCGTCGGAGCATAACGGGTAATAGGATGCGAGAAATCGAGTGTTGCTCTGCAAACAACTCCTTTATTTGCAATTTCCCGCCTTTCTCGGGTGCAAAATAAACGTAGTGCACATTTTTGGGTCAGCCTATCATCGCCTGATATCACAACATCGCCTTATTTGGTGATGGTGAGTCATCTCCAGCTGCGAGAAACAGGTGTCTTTTTCTTAATTAAAATAATGATTGAACTTATCCTTACAAAATCTTCTTACGGAAAAAGAAAAATAATTAATTAAATGAAATACCGTCTTTTCCTCACGGCATTACAATACAGGATCAGCAAAAGAGACTCGATGGTATTTTCCACATTCTTCAGGTCTGATCTGAAGACGATTCCTGAACAATAGGATGCGAAAGGCCTCATCTATCTCTTTTATTATGGGAAATACCCCAGAGTCTCGTTTGCAGTAACTTCGCCACAGCCACATTAGGACTACAATACAGGATCAGTTTATAACAATAAGAAATAAGAAATAATCTTATATGTCGTTTTGTCATATTATATATATTTATATAAAACTGGGCAACACCGCAGTGAATCCTATGCTATCGGCATAATGCAACAATAATCAATCATTAGTTCTCTGATTTTTTCACTTACTCAGTTTGGTATAGTATGAATCCCAAAGTTGAACTATACAAAGTTGTACAGCAAAGTTGTATAGTTCATGGTTTCAAACAATTCTCTTTAATATTTCCACTGTTATCTTTGAGTGATTGTTTGCTAAAGGTATGGATTTAAAGTTCAGAAGTTAGGTTAAATAAATTAACGTATTCAAAGCTCTCTGTAGCTCCAAGTAATAAGTGGATTGAGTTAGAAAATAATCTATTCCAGACATGGAGAGACGAATTCCGTAAAAAAAAAATCCAAAATCTAAATTGTGGTGTTGTACAAGAGGGAATGAAAGATGATGTATCAACCGATGACTAACTAAGATAAAGCAAAGACTACATTTTGTGTTTGATATTTCAAAAACTGAGACAGAAACTACACTGCTACAAGAAATGCTGTCAAAGCTACAAAATCGCTCACAATTGCTGTTGATGAAGTTGATTTTCGATGTGATTTCTATTATTCTGGACAAGCAAATAGCAGCGCTCGCGTATGCCTATTTGATTAGTCATCATCAGGTACTAAAGGCACCGCCTTGTCGCTGCAACCATGCTCTTCTGTCCTCGGCCGTTCTCTTTAATTCATAATAGCTTCGGAACTCCAGAACCCTTTGTGTGTCATCCAAGAATTTTCTTCTTGGTCTTCCTCTTCCCTTTTTTCCTGCAATTTTCCCTTCCAGAATAATTTTTAGAAAATTGTTATGTCTAATCATATGTCCCAAAAATTTGGTTTTTCTTTTCTCAATATCCTGTAATAATTTTTTCTGTTCTTCCACCTCTTCCAGAACTTTTTGATTTGTCTTCTTATCAGCCCAACTAGTTTTTATCACTCTCCTCCATATCCACATCTCAGCTGCCTGAAGGCGATTAATATCTTGTTTCCCTAACGTCCAGGTTTCACTGCCATACATCAGGATGCTCCATAGAAACGTTTTTGCAAAGGCCTTTTTAGTTTCAATATTCAGATGGTTTGATGTCAGTATATTTCTTTTGTTTTGGAATGCTTGTTTCATGATAGCTATTCTTCTTTTTATTTCCTCAGAACTTCTGTTATCATCTGTTATGTAGCTTCCCAAATAGCAAAATTTTGCTACTTGTTCAATGTTATTTCCTCCTATTTTTATAATTGCTTTCGTTTTCTCCTTATTTTTTTCAACTATCATTACTTTGGTCTTCTTTGTATTTATTTTTAAGCCCCAATTTTGTAAAGTTCTGTGTAGTAAATCAAGCATTTTATTCATTTCTTTTTCCGAATTTCCCAATACTGCAATATCATCTGCAAATCTTATGCAATGTATCTTTTTTCCATTTATACTAATTCCTTTAGATTTAGCTTTCATAGTTTGGATTGCCTCCTCGATGTATAGGTTAAACAAATATGGAGAAAGTGGGCATCCCTGTCTTACTCCTTTCTTAATTTTCGCTTCAGTTGTTGCCCCGTTGCAGTGAATGAGTGTACTTTGGCCCTTATATAATTGATAGATAATTTTCGACTGGAAAGATAGAAGATTTATCTATCAATTTTATCTATCAATTATTTGATTAGTAGTAAGAAAAAAAAGAAACGGCGATTTTGGGTTCATCCAATTATAAAGGAAAAAAAATCAAGTTTATTTTATGCGCTATATTTCCATTTCAAAGAAGATGGTGTCAATTTTTTTAATTTTTGCCGTGTCCCCTGCATTATTCGATAAACTGCTTGATATTTTTTATTTTATATATAAACTCTTCTAGTGATTCAATAAAAAAATTGAAAGATTTTTATTTATGCAGATGATTTACTTCTTAGCAATAAACAAGATCAGAAGCTTGCTTTCATGTATCTTAAACAAGAAATAAATATTTCAAAATGGGCTTCAGAGAATATGATGGGTAAAACTAAAAACAAAAAACAAACAAACTTTCATTTCAAATTTCATTTTAACTCTTGCAATAATAGTCTAAACAGTAATAGCATAATCATCATAGAATTTGTACATAATCATGAATCATCATGGAATTACTTCAGTGATTTCACTAGTCGCAACTAGTAAAATTTTTAATAATACAGTATTTATATAAATTACAAAGATGAAACTGCAGAAAGTTAATTAAAAATGAGAGCTAATTATAGAATCTTGAATATCGAAAAAAAATTTATGCACAAAATCATTTTTAAAATTTTTTATAAATATAAAAAAGATTAAAGAAAATTATAATTCCAATGCAGATACTCAGCAGTTATGTTGGCTGAGATGTTTTGAAATTCCAGAGATGAAATATAGTTTAGGCTTTAGAATAGATGAATATAATTATATACTTTGGAAAATTATTTAGTCAGATAAATTGGGAAATCTACAGTAGCAATAGTTTTAAAATAATTAAGACTCAATTAATATATGATATAATCAACAAAAATATTGTAAAAATTTCTAAATTACTTAATTAAAGTCATCTTTCTTATCCGTACGTTCAAAGCGTGGAAAGACAACAGACATTGAAACTGCCCATGATTCAACAAAAGGCAGTAGAGACTAGATATTTGGATTGAACAACATGGAACAATATCTGGTAGCCATGACTGACGGTCTAGAACGATAAACAAGAACGGAGTTAGGTGACCTAAGATCAGTGGCGTAGCGTGGGGGAGGGCGATGGGGGCGGTCCGCCCCGGGCGGCACTTTTTTTGGGGCGGCAAA
The DNA here is from genome assembly GCA_023159025.1 of Thereuonema tuberculata. NCBI lineage: Eukaryota > Metazoa > Arthropoda > Chilopoda > Scutigeromorpha > Scutigeridae > Thereuonema > Thereuonema tuberculata. Next base: position 78,229,601 of record JAFIDM010004315.1, read on the forward strand.
ATTTCATAATAAATAATAATAATATTCTGGAATCGGAACTAAAAATTTGAACCATTTAATAATTAATTCTCGCTGAATATTGTCGCGGTTTATTATGAATTTCTCCCTTGTTTTTATTTTGATTAGTTCGCTTTATTTCCAACTCTTATTAACTTCTTATTTTTTCTCTTTTTATTTTTTTGTTTCTCACGACTTTCTCCCTTTCGCTACTTTGTATCGTTTCCTTTTGTAAGGAACGTAAAATCATGAATTGTAGCAGTGTAATTGAATCAGTGTGAACTGGATGACTGATGTTGCAGATGTTTGAACTCTATTCTTTATATGAAAGAATTAATTCTCGCTGAATATTCGTAGTAAACAAAAACAAGTAAGTATTACAAGTTTTATTTTTGTTTTCCTGCTAGTCAGAAGTATTTACTTTTTACTATACGGTCAATTTTGTAAGTATTTACTTATACTTAGTATACTTAGGAATATTATTAAACATCTTCATCAATACACAAAAATAAATATAATAATATATAACTTTATTCTAAAAAATGCAAATTTTCAAGAAGAAAATCATCTCCTCTTTTTCAAGCCTAACTACAGAATAAGTTGCGAAATTCTTAACAATCTCAGACTACATGCTACATAATATTACCTAGTTATTAATAACAATTAATTACCAGAATAGAGTTTAAAATTTTCCAACAACAATCAAATTCTTTCAACAATCTAATTCATCAATCACAACCTTGTTATTGCAACCTAAATATAATTTTTGTACAACTCTTTGGCTAATTCTACGATACAAGAATTGATTTCAACTCCATCATTTCTATTTAAATTTTTCTCCCTCGTATTTCTAATATACATACTTTCAATTATTTTTCTTATTTTCGTATCTTTTTCAACGCATAAAATTTTGATCTCCTTATTAATACAAAACGTTTTTTCTAAATACAATGTCCGCCACTTCAGATTTTTCTACCAATTTATTTCTAATACAGTAACCATGTTCGAGAACTCGTTCTTTTACTTTCCCCCAGATAAAATGCATCGCAATTCATACAATCCATCTTGTAAATTATTCCTATTTCATACTTTCTATCACTCATATTTAATTTACTACACAAAATATTTTTCATTTTATTATTATATTCACAACCCAATGTCAATTTTAAACTTTCTATACATTTTTTTCAGAATTTTGAATCAGGACATTATTTGGATATAAAAAGAAATATAATAGAAAAGTATTTAAAAAGGATTGATGTAGCTACGAATAACGAAGAAGATTTCATAAAGGAAATTGCAAATATGAAGACAATTCTTAAAAAGAATGGTTACCGAGAAAAATTCATTGATAAAGCAATAAATAAATATCATACATTTAGAATAAAGAAATTGAAGATGTATAATGATAGAAGAATTTTTATTCCTTATTTCCTTATTTTATTCCTTATTTATAAAATGTTTTTATCGATGATAATTAACAATTGGAATTTTCATTATAATTATATTGTTAAAAAACTAGATACTTTCACTTATATGTTTTATCATTTAAAACATATCTACCCTTTAAAGCAAAAGCTTATAATTTATAAAACATTAGTTGATTCTATTTTAGATTATGGATTAAATTGTTGGATTTTTTTAAATAAATGTCAAATTGATAATATTAATAAATAGATTTTAAATTTTTTTAATAGCATTTACATTAATTATTAAAATGAAACTTCTGAACAAAAATTAAAAACTCGTTGTAAATATAAAATATTAAAAATAGAAGAAAAATTTATTTATAAAACTATTTTGAACAATTTCTACAAAATTAGAGACAAAAAAACAAAACTACGACATTGGTATTTCGACTAGAAATAATTGGTTAAATAGTTTTGAAATTAATAAACCAAATAATAATTTTGGTCTTAGATTAGACAATTATTTCAAATTTAAATTGTTTAGTCAAATAAATTGGGAAAATTATACTAGTAATAGCAATAAATGTATTAAAAATCAAATAATCTATGATAAAATTAATGATAAAATAAGAAAAAACTTTAATCTCTACTTTTAATCTCAACTTTATAAGTCGTATAACAAATTTCCAGCACCTAAAACACAGGAGTAACTAGTCTAATTGCACCTAATAGGACTGGTTAACATTAAAAAAAAAATAGCTTACAACTGAAAAAAAAATGTAGAAAGTTTAAAATTGACATTGGGTTGTGAATATAATAATAAATTAAAAAATATTTTATGTAGTAAATTAAATATGAGTGATGGAAAGTATGAAATGGGAATAATTTACAAGATGGATTGTATGAATTGCATTTTATCTGGAGGAAAGTAAAAGAACGAGTTCTTGAACATGGTATAAGAAATAAATTGGTAGAAAAATCTGAAGTGGCGGAACATTGTATTTAGAAAAAAAACGCATTGTATTAATAATGAGATCAAAATTTTATGAGTTGAAAAATAATTGAACGTATGTATAAGGTGGGTGTCCCTGATACGGCCATGCGAGAATTTTTCTAGCATATGAGAATTTTTCTAGCCGCCATTTTGGAAAATATCAAAACCATTTTTTGTTTTAATCATTCTGAGGCTAATGGACTTTCACAAAAATTTTTCATTCCCCATAAAAATAGTTTTACTGGTCCAAAAAAACAAAATTCCAAAAGTCTATCAAGTGGCTACGTTAGAAACACGTACACCTGATATGGCCACCCTTGTTTCATATTCTACAAATCTTGGGTTTTTTTTTTTTCAGTTTCATAGTGCAGTTCTACTAAAATTACATAATTTTGATGTAAATGAATAAACATGATACTAAATAATCCTTTTTTTATCTGTGTGAGCCAAAGATTCGACACTTGGTCGCATATACAATGTTAAAACGCTTTTAAAAATATTTAAAAACTAAAAATACTTTTAAAACACCTTTAAAAACATGTTATGGCACGACGTACGTTTCGATACCTCATTTTTCAGGTATCTTCTTCAAATGCATGTAAAAAAAAAAAAAAAAAGTTTACCCCCCTGCCGTTACAGCTTTGGGGCCGTCCATTAATTACGTGAGGTGTTTTTTCAAAAATTTGGACCCCCCCT
>JAFIDM010004315.1:78246862-78267192 GCA_023159025.1 Thereuonema tuberculata
TTTATATAATTGGTATTTTTTATTCCATTTTGCACATTTGATAAAGGCAATAAGTGATTGCCAAAATCGATTGTTTTTATTGTGCGTTAATAAATTAGTTTTTAATATTTTCGTGACTTTTTAAGAAACAATCCCTACATTAAACTTTTAATTATCACAAAGTCTTGATTGTTGTTTGTCAGAAAATAGCGATTTAGATGTATTTATCAATCAATATAATCATTGGTCAACCGATTTGCTAACTTGTAATTCATTTTGAACTTTTTAGGAAGCCTACCTTTTTCCTTTGGTCTTTACTCCCACTATTGATGTTACAGATGGACCAAAATTTCTTGAAGATGATCCTAATACACTGCTTCGTTATGGGAGAATCAACAGAGTTCCGGTTATCTCCGGAATCACTTCCACTGAAAATCTGTTTATAGCAGTTGGTAATAATTCAAATTCTAATTTTTTTTTGTTTCCAATAAAAACTAAGAAATGATTTAACATGGATCAATAAATCAATCAGCAGCTGCTTTTGGGGGAGGCAAAGTTGACCTTTAATCTAACAGAACAGTTGTTGATGCGAAACTTCCAAATTAATAGTAAGGTTCAAGACGCAATACAGTAGAATTTAAAGGTAAATACTAACTGAAAAGTGTTGTAATATGTCCTATTTAAAGTCTATACGAAAGAAAGGGATTAATTAGATACAGAAAGTTAATAGTAATAGTTAATAGTAATAGTTAATAGTAAGAGGCGAATCATTCAGTTCATGCAAATCTAAAGCTACGCGAACATCATGCAATTTTTTTGCAATTTAGTCCTCGTGACGTCACGAGTTGATATAAGCCTTTGTTAACCCCGAACACGATGCAACTCGATATGCAACTCGAAAAATCAACCGACCCATGACAACGCAGATTTTAAATACGTCACGTGTGACGTCAAGCAAAATTCGGTTATGTCGTTTCAAACATAATATATGAGTGATTGACTTGCAACGTATGATAAATATTTTTTTCAAAATTATTAGCCGCTATGGAATTGAATTTCATGGTATTATTTCGAATCAAAAGTAACGAATGACCAACAGCCAATAAGAAACAATGCTCCCCTGGAAACAATGACGTCATAACTGTTGCATTACCGCGTCAGCAGCCTTCCGATAATGCAATGCGTTTCCTAAACCCGATGTGGAAAATCCGAAAAAAATCGAGGTTTTGAAACCTCTCTGATAAATTCTGCCGCATACAGTTACTGCATTTCAGTATAAACTTTATTTATGCATAAATAAACTCCCAATACTCTTGATATTCATTGAGTATGACCATGTCTTCAAAACGAATCGACAGAAATCATTTTCGACGCCATTTTTTTCATGGGCGTGGTTTCCCAACTGACGTGTTCCAACGCTGCCCTGTGATTGGGTAATTCCCAGTGACGTCGATGCAATTTTTCGAGTTGCAGCTGTGTTGCACCTGTAGGAACAACTCGAATTGCAAGACAAAAGTTGCAGTTAAGTTGCAAGTAAACGGGCTCAAAGCTTTCTATATCAACTCGTGACGTCAAAATCGGACAACTAAATTGCAGAAAAATTGCATGGTTTTTGCGGGGCTTTAAATCCGTGAAGAGCAATAGATAAAATCTCATTTCTCATGCAATAAACAAGAGAAACTGACTGTAGAAATATAGATATGTATTTTATATTTGAAAATAGGTTTATTCACAATGGAACTCATTACAGTTATTTACGACTTTATACTATTATTATGCATTTTTTTCATCTATGTCTCTTCAAAATATTGCTGGATATTAATATATTACGAATACATTTGTTAAGTTTAGTTTTTATCTTCTGATGAAATGTTGGGATTTTTTTTTTAATTCCAAATGGGAGAAGAAGCGAATTCTGTTTTTGAAATTTAATTTCTAGTGAATTCAAAATAAACGGTTTTGTAAGGTGTGTTATTTCTTTTTTGTTCTATTATGATCCAAGAATTAATTATTCCTTTAAATATTTAACTAAACTACTTGAGAATTAATCTTTATGAAATCTATTGAGAGCATTGTTACTTCCTTTTTATTAAAGCTACTAAATGATCATTTCCTTCTCTTTCTTTCTTCAATTATTCACATTTAAGATTAAAATGTTTCTTCTAATTGTTGCATTTTCAAGAAGAATACCAATTTTTTAAACATCTTTACACAAAGTTATCATTAACTTTGAATTTACGCCCTACTTCTAAGGGCCGCCCCCTAAAAACCCGTGAACAGATTTCGATTTTTTTGGTTAATTATTTATAGTTAAATCAATGCTCTAAAAGATCTAAAAAGCTTTAAAAATATCGTAAGTAAAATGGTATATGTATATCGCTGGAAGAAGAATTTGAAGGGTATATATATATATATAAATCTAAAAGACAAAACTTTAAGCTGCCCCTTCGAGTTTCGTAAAGGAAAGATTTCAATCAATCATTTGCAATTTGGAATTCATAGAATATAAGAATATAATTAACTTACATTACTAAACATATAAAACATATAAAGCCAAAAGCCGAATGCCGGACAGCGATTTGGGATTTGAAAATGCCAATATCAAAAAACAAATCACTGTTTCCATGGAGATTTAATCTAATTATCTACACTTCATCAGCGGCAAAATTTGGAAATAATTTAGAAACTAAAACGCTATATTAATAAGACCTTGCTCTTTTAAAATAAAATTAAATAATTTATATAACATAATTATTTAAATATTAATATTAAAAACTAAGTACGCTGTCCGGCATTCGGCTTTTGGCTTTGTAAGTTACATATATATATATATATATATATATATATATATATTCGTGATCGACGACCCCGATCGGCACTTAACACAAGGTCCCAGGCTCAAGTGTTCAGGTAGGGGAGAATGCAATTGTGTATTTTTGCTTTGTGTATTTTTTAAAAGAAAAAAAAAACAGAAATTAATGAAAAGGATTACTTAATTACTTACTAAATTAGTTATTTTACGTGTATTAAAAGTTGATGGTTAGACTCCTACTGAAGATGAAATCTTTAAACTGGTATTAAAAACAAAAAAGATGGAATTTTAGGATGAAATCTTATTCTTCAGCCACTGCCTCGAAAGTGTTCCCCATGACTTGAAACGTATTTTACAACTTGGACTAAATTCACAATAGCATAAGAAGCAGAAAATACAACGCTGTAATATTGTTTCTATACTTTATTTCGAGGAAATTATCACACATTTTAAATCATATATTTCTACATCGTGCAATAAAGCTCTTTACCATCTTCCAAATAATGTCTTAACAGATAAATAAGTTACTACACATTTCTACAAATTAAATTTTAAAGAATGGATTAAAACTAATTCGATTTTTGTTTTTCTTTTTGCAGCTGAAGCAACAGAATTGAGTCAATGGAATAATACTGAGGCCACACGCGAACGCCTTGCCTTCATCCTTTCTTTAGTTGCCGGCATTGATACGAAATTTATTCCTGAAGTCTTTGAAAAATATTTGAGTGCAATTAATATTAGTGACCCTGAATTCATTGTTAATTATGAGCGTGTAAGTATGAGACAAGGATTGCTTTTAGTAAATTTAGTTTTAATTTTAAATGAATTTTACTGGAATAAAAATGTTGCTAATCATTAATGAACAACACTTATTCCAATCAGTTTATTTTTCATTTAATGAAATGGAGCATTAATTTTTCATTTCATTTCGAACTTTATAATCAAAATTACACTAATTGAAAATCATTACAAGTATTTTTCTGAAACAGATAATTACAACTCAAAAATAAAATATTGAATTAAAATAGACACACAGACGTATTTAACAGCAAATGTCCGCGAAATTTTTAGCCTTTATATCTCCTATAGGAAATACTTTACTATGTAATAATACAGAAATTAATATTAAAAATAAAAAAATGTTAGGAATTTCTGTATAATTTTTACTGAGACTAATAATGTTTCATTAGCCGTAAATGTTAGGCAGATGTGTGGAGAATTTTGAATGGTCAAAATTATATTTATTATTTTATTCTTGCTTACAAGTAATTTCCTTATTATTAGATTAAAATAATGTGAATATTTTTTTCTGTGCTGCAATATAAAGATAATAATTCAAATGAGTGAATTAGTGAATTCAAGAAAATAAATTAAGTGGACATGTGATTGATTAGGATGATTGTGAACTGATACGAGAGTATTGTGAGCTTTGGTCAGTTCGAGATGTGTGTGAGCCGTGAATGGACGCATGGTAATGCTCTCGTGTTGAGACGAGATGTCCTGTCAGGCCTTGCAAGTGAAGCAACATTCAGGGAAGCGAAAACTATACGTGCGCCGAGTGAAGGAACAGCCGCATTGAAATCTAGGGGATTCAACGCAGCGTTTGAACAGTTGATATCATCGCAAACTGTGAGTTAAACTTTTCAATTATATTTTCCGTGAAAGGAACGATAAGTGTTAAAGGAGATTTGCCGATATTCAACGGTTTGGAGAAATGGAAAAAGTCGTGCGCACATGACAATTATTTGGAAGGATTATAGATGTGTATTAGTCCAGCAATAGCATTGTTTAATTATGGGAACAATTGTTTAAACAATGTGCAGAATACTTCCACCTAACTGTCATTTCAGTTAATGAACTTTATTCAGTTAATGGACAATTCAGAATTCAATACGCTAGAAGCGTGCAACTGATAAATGTATATAGTTGTAAATAAGAAAAAAAAAAAAAGTACAGCTCTGCATTCAATTAATTAAATATACCCCTTCCCAAGATGTTGGGTCACATCATGATTAGATGACGATTGTTTGTAGAACTGTGATTTGCAAATCACAGCTTAACCTTCTTAATTGCTGTCTTTCATTAAGGAAATAAAAATTCAGAGCTTATAAAGGTTCGAACTTCCAATATAGGTCTACTTATTTGGCCACTCTCTCCCCTATCTCTCAAAATCTCATTTTGTTTGAGGGAATGATTTCTTGAAAATTTATTATTTATTCATTTATTTATTTATTTGATTTACGATGCAACTTAAAGTCCATAAAACGACGCTGTCACAGTGAATTCAACTTTTAATAGATTCAATATGTTGAAGTTTTTTATTAAAAATTACACTTTTGTGTGTGTTAAAATTAATTCTATTTTTTTTTTTTTTGCAGATATTGTATTGGTTTTTTTAGTATCAGGTGTCACTCTCCTAAATTCACCTTGTACGGAATTCATTGTTTCATTGACATTTATCCAAATCCTATCACTTGTTATTCTTTCTCTTCTGATCATTTCGATTGTTGTCATCCTCTTCCTCTTCATTCTATTCTTTTAGGAATCAATGCTTTTAGTAAATGGATTATAAATATTCCATTTTCTGTTGCTCCACCAAATACTGTAGAATCTTTGTATTGCTTTAATCTTTCTCTACTTTATCTTTAACTTTATCTTTAACTAATTGAAATTCTGTTTTCTATAATTTGCTTACGAATGCAGGATCTACCAGATCGAAATCCCTATTGTTCTTCAAATTCTTTATTTTCATATGTTTCTTCATTAAGATCTCTTAAAATTCGTCCATAAACTCGACTAAAGGTCATTGTCAAGTGCTGTAATTCTTCGATAATCTGGGGGCACGGCAGTGCCCCCGCCAAGACGAGCCGAAGGCAGGAAGGGCACTACATACCTTTTCTGGAAGCGTTTCGTCGTATTTTCGAGCCCTCATAGCTTCGGCCTGGATAATACTAGAGAGCTCAAATTTTCAGGATAAGATGCAGTTAGCAGACTAATGAAATACGCTAAGTTTCATTTATTTAGCTTTTAAACTTTGGATTTTATTAATACCTAAAATATGTCGATTCCGTCACTCACTCACTCACTCACTGACGGACTGACTGACTCATGATCAGGAAGTACCCTAGAGGTTTTGATGAAGTCCTAGAAAGCTGAAATTTGGTATGCAGGCTAGGATTAGCACACAGAAACAAAAAAATTAAGAAATCTGTAACTTTCACCCTCCAACCCCTCATAAAGGGGGGGTTCTGGTTATGTATTATCGAACCCTCATAGCTTCGGCCTGAATAATACTAGAGAGCTCAAATTTTCAGGATAAGATGCAGTTACCATACTAATGGAATATGCTAAGTTTCATTTATCTAGCTTTTATACTTTGGATTTTATTAAGATCTGAAATACTTCGTACCCTCAATGCTTCGGCCTAAATAATACTAGAGTGTACACATTTTCGGGATAAGATGCAGTTAGTAGATTAATGAAATACGCTACGTTTCATTTATCTAGCTTTTATACTTTGGATTTTATTAATATCTAAAATACGTCGATTTCGTCCATGATTCACTGACTGACTGACTCATGATCATCAAAACTTCTAGGATACTTCCTGAAGTCCTAGAAAGCTGACATTTTGAATGCAGGCTAGGCTTAGAAAACACAAACAACAACAAAATTAAGAAATCTGTAACTTTCACCCTCCAACCCCTCATAAAGGGGGTTCCGGTTCTTTATTATATAACAATTTCTGATAGGTATATCCCATCCAAAACGTTTCATGTAAAATAAGTTGCCAAGACTCATATGCTCATAGGGTCTAACGCTTTCACTGATAAAAAGTTACAGATCTCATCTTACAAAAAGAAATGAAATCCCATCCAAAACATTTCATGTAAAATAAGTTGCCAAGACTCACATGCTCATAACGTTTTCACTGTTAAAAATATGAGATCTCATGTAGAGCCAATCCCCTAACTCTACAAGGCCTAACTCTACAAGCCCCAACTCTATAAACCCTCTATCTTGGTCAAAAAGTATGGCTTGGCCGTTTCATGGAACTATTTCTTCCCACCCAAAACATTTCATGTAAAATATGTTCCAATATGCTCATAACGCTTTCACTGTTAAAAAGTTATCAGATCTCATGTAGAGCCAAGTCGCTCACTCTACAAGGCCTAACTCTAAAAACCCTACTATCTTGGTCAAAAAGTATGCCTTAGCATACTTGTGACAGCCATGAAACGGCCAAGCCATACTTTTTGACCAAGATAGAGGGCTTGTAGAGTTGGGGCTTGTAGAGTTAGGGGCTTGGCTCTACATGAGATCTCATATCTTTTTAACAGTGAAAGCGTTATGAGCATGTGAGTCTTGGCAACTTATTTTACATGAAATGTTTTGAGTGGGATTATTATATTTCAAGAACTTTCTATGTAGTGATGTTAAATTTTCCATTCTTCAGGAATGTTTTTTTTCCTCAAACAGACAAATGAATATTCATTCTCATTACATTTCTTGTTCTTTAAAAGTTCTGAAGCTATTTCTCCTTTCCATTGCCGTGCTTTAATTTTTTTATTGCTTTATTTATTGTATTAATCTTTATTGTTCACTGAAAAGTTCTTCCCATTTTTTCAGCCGATATTACAGTATTTCAGACGTTTTATGTTTGTTTTTGTTTTTTTTCTGATTTAATTTAACTCATGAATTTCCAAGCTTTTGTACAACTTTGTCCACCAATGTACGTATTTCCTGATATTTCTTATCCCATGTCTAGTTATTTCTTTAATACGAAATTTCTTGCTTTGTTTCTAAATTCCACATAAGTTATAATTATCAAGTCATGATGTGTATAATCATATTAAATAATTTACAGTGTTTGTTACAAAATTAACAAATATGATGTTATGCAACATTATGACTTGAATTATTAATACAAACAGTAAAATTATCACATTAGGTTGTATTGCAGGGCATTTGTTACAGAAATATCGGTGTAATAGCACCTCTTTATTTTTATTAATAAAGTTTCTATGAATTTTCTTAGGTAATTGTTCTTCTCATTGGCATAAACAATAGGTTAATTCATCAATAGCGTATGTCCCGTTTGTTTATGATGGAGAGCCGTTTGGTATTGCTTATTACACAGCTTTATTGCCCTTATATGTTCCTTCATACGAATTTATAACCTGCGTTCGTTTCTCCAATATTTAGGCATTTATCACCCCGTTCTACTCATTTTATCCCATAAACTACACCAATTCTGTCTAAACTACTTACATGTACTTTACTTTGACACAACAATTCCACATAAGTTACTCCATCTTTTTTTAGTATTCAACTAAAGCTAGCTCTATATTTCTATATTTCTCCAGTCCTCTGCTATTTATGACCCTTGGATTTTTTTTTTCTAAAATTCCTAATGCCTTTTTTTTATGATGTTTGTGAAACTCTTCTTCTATATTAATTTTTTGTTTTGTAGATTAGTTTCAACGTTGAAAGCTTTAATATAATTATCATTAATTTTGGCCAAATATTAGTAGTGTAGTTTACTTTCGAGTCAAAAAAGCAACTAAAATTTTAACTGTTGCTGAAGCATTGCTTTTAAGTTTTTGATTTGTCACTTTAATTTTTAAACCTGGGAGCCATCAATACTGCTGTTGGAAATATAGTAGTTTGAAATTATAGAAAATAAATCAATGTTTCTATTTACAAAATGGTAATGGCAACTTAGGCAACTGTGGCAACTTAGGTGTCAGTTATTATTGTAAAGCACTTTTAAAATCTTTTAAGTTTTTCTTAATTTTTAATTCAGTTGTCTGATATTTTATTTTTATTGTTTTCTTCTTCTTTTTTTTAATTTTACTTTTAGGAAATTAATAACAGATTTTTTTTTCTCTTTTTCCAAAGATTCTTTCGGATGGTTCTTTTGACTCTTGTAATTATCTGACTGTTGAGTTTTTATCAAAAGCAAACATTCCTGTTTTCATGTATAAACTCGAACATCAGCTAAAGTCAGGTTTCTATCACAAAACATTAGGAAACAATGTAACAGGTAACAATGTTCTAAAGTATCTTTTTCAGTTGAATTAAAATTAAATCGACCATTTTTCAGAAATGAAACTGAAAGTCTTCAAATCAAAACAGTTGTAAATGAGAAAAAAATAGGTTCTTTCTCTTTGTTCTCCTTTAATTTTAACCTCCATCGAGTCACAGTCGATCTCAATGCGTGATTCTACCCTTTTCAACTGAAATGTGTATTTACTTAGTTATTCAAAAGTGTTCTCAGAAATACATTTTTAATAAACATGAAACAAAATAGATAGCGTATGCCATTAGGTAAACAATTCGATTTTAATTATGAGAACACGGAAATCAGACTGACAAATCGTATTCAACCGATCAAGTGGTTTGATTGAAATGTGATCTCAGCTTTTTAATAACAAAGATTAGAGAGAGTAAAATATCTCTGCCGCGGTAAGTGTATTTTCCAAAAGTGAAAAATGTTTAAAACTGCGTTACAACTTTAAGGCCCAACTTCTAAGTTCTGCCCCCTAAAAACCAGTAAAAAGTCGACTTTTTTGTGTTACCGATTTTTTATTAAACCAAAAAAGTAAAAAGTGTGTGTGGTGAAAAGTTGTAAAACAGTCAGGATAAGATTTTGAGGATATGAAAAACATCAAAAAGTGGAAATTTCTATCGGCCGCTGTTTTGAAATAGGTGATCTGATTTGACTGAAATACAATACCAACAGAGTCCGTCAGGCACCAATAAGCTTTAGCTCAAAATGTATAGCAGTTATCCACATCAGAACTTTGAGGTCACGCCCCACTTCTATGGCCTTCGTAAAAACCCGTGAACAGATTTCGACTTTTTTGTTACTTATTTGTAGTTAAACCAATGCCTTAAAGCAGGGGTCTCCAAACTTTTCAGCCAGAGGGCCTCTTTAACTGCTCTTTGTCAAACAGCAGTTCGGGGCCGACTACACACTCGAGGTCCAAATAAAAAAGAATCAATATATGGATGTTGTTTTTAATTATTTATTTAATATTATTTTATTCAGTTATTATTTAATAACACACTGATACACTATACTTGAACACCTGTATTAGTGGGAATTGTGAAATTGTTTCCTGGATGTTAAAATAGCAGACTTTAGATTTGATGTCCCTAATATCAACAGTGACCTGAGATTATCGTCGGACAAGTTTGTTCTCAAATTGTTCTTCACGTATTTCATTCTTGAAAATGTTTGTTCGCACAGATGAGTTGTTCCAAAGATTGAAAGGTATCTTGATGCAAAATTTTTCACATTAGGAAAGTCTTCCTTGGCCAAAAACCGGTAAAAACCTACCAGTCCTTCATTGAACTTGTCCAGAAGGAGGTCATTTGCTTGCAACTCGATGACCTCCAGCTGCAGCTCATCTGGGCAACTGGCCACATTTGCTTCAAATGGGTTTTGAAACAGTCTCACTTCTTCTACCTTTGAATCCAATTCAGAAAACCGCTCCTGAAACTGCAGCTGGAGGTCTTTGATGATCTCGCATGCAAATGACGTTGGAACTCAGCTGTTGCTTCAGCCATGAAGACCTTGCACTGCTGAAAGTGCGTCAAGTTGTTGGCCTGTACTTGTTCCTAAAACAAGACAAGTTTGGATCTGAAGGTCTTTAGGTGGGTATATAAATCAGAAAGTAGATTTCCCTCTCCTTTTAGTTTTAGGTTAAGAAAATTTAAATGACTAGTTATGTCTGCAGCAAAGGCCAATTTCCATATCCACTCTTCATCAGACAGTAATGGCTGTCGCTTGCCTTTACTTTCCAGGAAATCATCTATTTCCTTTCTTAACTTAAATACTCTGCTCAGAACTTTCTCACAACTTAGCCATCTTACTGCTGTGTAATATGGTAAATCTTGCGATTCTGTGTCTGTATCTTTCAACATGTCTCTGAACTGTCAATGGTTGAGCCCATGTGACCTTATTAAATTCACCATCTTCACCACAGGATTCAGTACACTGCTAATGTCCATATATTTAGCACAGAAAGCTTGCTGGTGAATAAAAAAATGGTGCAGGAACATTAGTTTTGGAATGTTTTTCTCATTACACATCTGCTTCACTTGTCCAACCAAGCCATTCTTTATGTCACTCATGTTCTTTCCTCCATCAACAGTTAGGCAACTGAAGTTAGTCCAGTCCAAGTTATAATCAGCAAATGTTTTTTTTCAACTTATTGAATCTATCCTCTCCGGTAACAGTGCCATACATGCTATGCAGGGAAGCCAGCTCTTGTATTATGTTCATGTCTTCATCCACACCTCTAATGAACACAAGCAGTTGAGTGGTGGAACAGCTGTCCTACAATTCAGCCATTGCAATTGAAAAACTTGCTTGCATTTTTCGCTATTTGAGTCACAATGTTTTCACCATGTCTGCAACACCGCGGTCAATGGTATTTGCACCCAAAGCTACATTTTTAAATTGTTTCAACTTTTCTGGGCAAAGTTTCTCAGCCACCTTCAATAAACATTCCTTCACTACTTCACCATCTGTAAGCGGTTTGCCACTTTTAGCCAGGACATAGGCAACTTCATAACTGGCCTTAGTTAAGTATTCATTTTCATTTGAGGATTTACTGAACAATGTCCTCTGAGATGTGAGTTGATTTTGTAAGTTAGAAAATTTTTCGGCACCGACTTTATCCTCCAACTGTGCATATTTCTCCTGATGTTTGCTTTGATGATGACGGCGCAGGTTGTATTCTTTCATCACAGCCACGGTTTCGTTGCAAATCACACACAATGCTTTCTCGCCGGATTTGATGAAGAAGTATTTCAAACTCCATTCTTCTTGAAATTGCCAACGCTCATCGTCTATTTTTCTTTTTCTCTTCTTAGCCATCGCTGGGCACTAAAATAAAGTGAATTCAAGATGAATAAATAGTGAAACTGAAACTGAAAGATCTTGCACACAATATCGCTCAAAAAACCTGATTATGCGAACTAAACGCAATTATAGCTGCAAATGACCCGAAACAATTTTTAAAAATTCTTATGATTTCTTAAGTTAAACTTACCTGAATATAGTGTGCAAATAGAGAGATTGTTGCTTTTAATGTTTCCTCTTCAAAATATTTGAAAGATTCTTACTAAACTAACGACAGTCAACCGCAACTGGCAAACAAGCAGCAAACCATTTAAAAACTCCGCCACTAGATGGCGTTATATCATCTCATTGATTGTGAACGGAAGTAGAAAAAGTAAGCAGCGAATAAGGTTTTGCAATGTAGTGATCGGCTGGAAAACATAACGCGCTACTGCGCGCCTCTACTTTAATTCGGTAAAAAAATAACGTCCACGTAAGTGGCGGCTGATCTTGGCAGGATACACGTAAATTTCCGTAATTTTTTTCCGTAGACAAAAAAGTCTTCACGGGCCGGATGAGAGGGCCTTGCGGGCCGCATCCGCCCCGCGGGCCGTAGTTTGGAGACCCCTGCGCTAAAGGATCTGAAAAGTTTGTATCTAAAGCTCAAAAAACACCGTAAGGGTCTGAAGATAGGAAAAATCGTCAAAAAGTGGAAATACATATATAACTTTTTTATTTGTCGTACTGAGTAGAACCTACCTTAAAAGTTTATATTGGGAATTTTGAATTATTGTGAAGAATAATTTGTATCGGCCTAGGTAAGGGAGAAGGCAATAGAATATTTTTCCTTTGGAAAATACTCTAAAAAGTTTTCTCATTGAAAAGCTTTTACAGAAATGAAGTGGATAAAGTTCAAAAAGTCTAGCTGAAAGGTAGCAAGCAAAGACAATCAGGATTAGATCACTATTAAAGATTTATCTGGTTAATCCAATGTTATTCTGGTGAGAATCATTGGCAACTGAACCATGGTCTGATGAACATTATCGTTACTATTCTTAATACTACTAATTATAACAAACCCTTCTTCATTTCTTCATAATATTTAATATAAGATACATTAGACTTCATTTCAAAAATACTCCTTTATTCATATTGGCAATATTTCGCAATATTAGAATCATCTTGCTTTTTCAAGCCGTCTTTTTGAATTATATCAACAAACGAGATGTCTACACTTTCTTACATCAGTAACGATACATTAAGTGCACATCCTGTTCGATTTTTTTCATTATTACATAATAAATTAAAAACATTTACAAAAAACCTGTTCAATTCTGCAATGCTACCTTACTAAAGAAAGAATTGTTTAAACTTGAATAATTAATTGTACATCCTAATCGATATTTCATTATTACACGTTTGTAAAAAACCTGTTCAATTCTGCAATGATACATTATTGTGTAATAAATATCCTAAAAAATAATAAGTTGTTTAAGAAAGTATTATTTAATTAAATTATTGAAATTTTTCTGAAAATATGATGGGGTATTCGCATTCTCCATATATCCTCTGTCCTTATTAATACACTTGAATGTTTGAATGGTACACGCTTCCATGACGTATCGTGTATGCTTGTCTGTTATTCTGAAGAGTATGTTGACAATCGGGTCTGGATTATGCCCCTCTATGATGCAGTGTTCTGCCCATTCCGAAACGAGTGGATGATCGTTTCTGTAGGCAGTGGTGTGTTCTTCTACCCGTTCCCTCAGCATTCTGCCTGTGTTTCCAAAGTACACCCTCCCGCATGACCGGCATTTCAACTTGTATACAGTCCCCATGATTATTCTTTCCACTTTCTCCATAATTCTACCATCCACTGCTTCTTTGTAAATGTTATGTTTTAGTATCGATTTGATATTTTTTCCTTTCTTATACAGTATTTTAATGTCATTTTGTTTACATATTTCTCTCATTCTTTTGTTAATTTTAATACCATTGGAAAGTTTCAGAACTTTTTTGCTTTCATATTGGTTTTTCTTTCTTCTTTCCCTTTTGTTTTTTCTTCTTTATTTTCCCTATTGAAATATTTGAAGATGTTGTTTATGAAATAGTGAGGGTACGCATTAATCTGTAATACTCTTCTAAAATTATCTATTTTTTCCTCCCCATTTTTCTTTATCTTTTGTGTTAATGGTTATGCGGTATAAGGTATTTTTAATCACCGCCTCTTTATTCTAATGTTGTGAGCTGATTTGTAATTGATGAAGTGTTTGCTTTTAAAAGTTTTTTCATAATGCTCATATGAAATTTCAGTCTCTATATTTATGAGTGTTAAATCTAGATTGTTAATTGTCTTATCCATTTCTTCTTGTTTAGATGTAGTTGTTGGCCGAATTAATCTTATTAAAGAACTTTTGGAATTGTCTTGCTGTCCCTCTCCAATAATTAATATGTCGTCGACATATCTCTAATAATTGAACTTATTCTGTGTGCAAGTACGAATGTGTTTCTTTTCGAACTCTTCTATTATTGCCAACATAAATAAAGGAGTGAAATGAAGTCTAATGTATCTTATATAACAAACCCTGAGAAATGCATACAGTTTCATTGAAAGATCTCTGGTTTTTATTTCCAAACAGCGTAATGTATTCACCTATTCCAACTAACCAGGAAATATCCTACTCTAAGTTTGTAAGTAAGCTTCTAATGATTGAAGTATTTTTTAGATTTGTTTTTTACTTTGCAGGTGTAGCTCATGGTCAAGATATAGGAGTCCTGTTTGAAAGTGAACTATTTCCAGAGGAATTCAAAGAGGAAGAAGATAAAATTTTCAGCGAAAAATTCATTAACATGTGGGTCAATTTTGCCAAATTTGGGTAAGTTATAGAAATTGAACTTTGGCAAATCTCTGTAAATATCATATTTAAGACTGTATCTTTATTTTTATTTTTATTTATTTCTGTATTTTTATTTTTATCTTTATTTTTTATTTTATCAACAAAAATTTAATATTTGAAGTATTGAATTAAGAAAAAGCTGGAACAGAAATGTAAAAATCTATTACAGAAGATGAAATATAACTGACAACATATTGCTTATTTATTAATTTATTTAGAAAGAAACTCAAAATGAAATAAAAATAAATTATTAGGAGATTGTTAAAAAAAAATTCGTTTGCGGATGACAAAAGTCCACGCGAAATGTGGTAAAAAACACAATAAAGTTAAAATATCTCTGTCGCGCATCTTCCGCGTTAAGTGTATTTCCCAAAGGTCAACCACCTTGAGATTTGTGAATAGCATTTGTTAATAATATTTTAATAATAAAGTTTGATATTCAGTCATCCGAAGTCAAGCTTCGTTTTAGCTGAAAAGCCCGAAATTTACGGAATTTATCCACGAAACAACTTTATGGTCACGTGACACTTCTAAGCTCCGACCCCGTTAACAGATGTCGGCTTTGTTGTTACTTATTTGTAGTTACACCAATGTCCTAAAAGTTGTACAAAATTAATGGCAAAAGCTGTAAAAACAACACCAGGATAAGGGTTTGAAGATAGAAAAAACGTCAAAAAAGTGAAATTTCTATCAGCCCCCATTTGGGAATGGTTGATCCGATATCAGCGTTATCAGGAGGTTCCGGGGTCATCTGTTGGGAGTTAGGGGAGAAAGCAAAAAAAAAAGAATAAAAAAGCGAGGAAGTTTCGAATCCTTTACTCTTCGTCAACGTTCTGAAGACCGAAGTTCATTGCAATTTAAAGCAACCTCTGACCAACCATAATCTATGTAAATGCAAAGGATAAGGCAAACAAATCATAACATGAAAATAGGGAAATTAGTATAGGTCCAGTCTATTATTGAAAACAGGTGAAAGGGTGATCAAATAAATCCAACCGAAAGGAAGGTAAAAAAAAAAAGCATGATTTGGACATCAATTAAAATTTGCGTAATGCTTTGTATCCAGCCAAATCAATAGTTTATCGTTGTAAAAGTTGTAAAAAAGATAAATAAAGATTCTTTAATCCGCGAAAGTATTCATCAGATTATCTTGCAAAAATCAAAGGATCTTCGAACTCTAAGGTGTGTCTTGTACTGTAAAGGTGCGACTCTTCAGTCTTCAGAACGTTGACAAAGATTAAAGAGATCGAAACTTGTTCGTTGCTATTTTTGCTTTTATTAACTTTGTGTTTTTAAGAAATTATCACGAGATTTTACCCTCTTATTTTTACAGAGTAATTTTACTGTGAAACACAACATTGTTCTCATGAAACACTACACAAAACAAACTCCAAACGAAGTTTTGTTATTTATCTCAGATTGCCTGAAATTAATCACTGCAGTCGAGAACTATCCTCGAGAGACGGAGGAAAAAAGACTCGTCGCATAACTACACAGAAACCAGAGCACCTTTACTTCATCAACTGTTTTTTATTGATCTTTTAAATAGATTCTCGATATTCAAGACTCAAATATATGATTATAATTGAAATTTTTAATGATGACAAGGTTAGATGCAATAATGTTTGGGTTGATTTCATTCTGGCAAACAAGCAACGTTCTTAAATCTGACTCCATTAGAAAGAAGAAAACTGAAACGATGACAAAAGAAATCGATGTCTTCAGGTTATTGCTTCAAAAAATGATGCAATACTGTTTTCAAGAAGTTGTTATAAAAGTTATTTTCTAATCAATTTCAAAAATATATGAATTGACAAGAGAATATAATGTAAGAATACGACACAAATCTCATGATAAATTAATTCTTATTTTCGTTTTGAGATTATATTTTTAATAAATTAATGATCCTAATATTAGATATTTATGTAAGTAAATGTTTTTACTTTTTCGTTTTTAAACAGAATTTATTCTTTTTTATTCAGAATTTATGATTAAATTGAAAGCATGTTTTCTTTTATTACTATTCTAGTGATCCAACTGCAAAAGAAGGCGTAGATGTTGGTGTTACTTGGAATCAAGTGGAGCCACGAAATGTTTCTTATTTGCGCCTCAAGTTACCATTAGAAATGGCGGGAACATCTTTTACTGAAAACCAGAAATTTGTTTTTGAAAAAAGCAGGAAGTCTCTACTTCAGAAACGATACTGTGACGAACTTTGATCATTCCATTCTATTGTAGCTTAACACTGGGAATTTAGTTAAAAGAAATTTCTAAACAAAAATGTACATCTCGCAAAAGCTTCAAACGAATTCCTTTGTGTTTAATATTTGGTTTCTTGACTATTCTGAAATACTAATCTGAGTGAAATTAAAAATTTGTAGAATAACTAAATAAATTTTTATTAACCTTTTCTGTAAATATGTTATCTTTTTTCGACTTAAAAGAAAATCATTTTGTTGACTTCGAACAATTTCTCTGTACATAAAACTGACATTTTATGGCTCAGTTGAAAGGACGTTGACATTTAGTAGCACAGATATCAGAATTCCTTTAAAAAATATATTGTAAATGAATTAGTTTCAAATAATTATTATAATACATTAAAAGTTATGCCCAGTGTTTATAAGGGCAACATAAATTTCCTTTCTTTAGTTTTATTGTGTTCCTGTTTTTTACTTTAGATTTGGAGGTCCCATTCATTTCCCCACCTTTAATTATTATAATATTTTTGTCATTTATTAAATTAATATAACTTCAACATTGAATTCTTATTTAAGAGGAGCCTGAATTCGAAAGTAATTAATGGTTGGCTGAAACGATACGGCAGTGCACATATTGGACAAAACGAAGGGAAGTGAATGGATTGAAATAGTAAAGTAGGGTTGAAAATTGCTTTTATCATCAATCGAATGTGAGTTTTAAAAAATCCATTTTAATGCAATGTTACACCATAAACCTACACAGGATGGGAGGGTTATGGTTCAACCAAACGAAAGAAAATCAAATAGTTTCCATGATGGGATGACGAACTGCTGAACTTTCCAGTCACAAAAGAAGGCCCAATATCCTAGATTTCTTTCGTTTTCGGATACAAACGGGGGATGTACTTCCCCTACACCACGTTTGATACTCCAGTGGTGTTCTTATTTAAAAGCCCTCAAAACAGAGGATATAAGAAATGACGATTGCTTTGTTTGCGCGGAATCTAAGAATGTGTTCTTGTTTTCTACAAAGAGGAATTGTGGACAGGGCAAATGTTACGATAGAAGACAAATTGGAAGTAAGAGGATAAAGTGGTAAGGTTTCGTTGTGGCCATTAGTGGAGATCTAAAAAAATGGAAACAGTTGTGGACTGGTTTGGTAAATAGAGAAGTACATAGATTGAAATAGTACAGTAGTGGTCACAAATTCTGTGTGATATTGGATAGGAAATTTTTATTTGCTTATCCAATTTTGGACGCTGTGCAAAAAAAGGGCTATATTAACAGCAAACGAATGGAATGAGGAAAGTAGTAACCAATGGGACTTCATCGAGCTGATATTGCCATGATTATATCGAAGTACCGTGAAGTATTTCTGTTACGATATTAAATTATTGAATAAAATAATTTAATTAATTTAAGTAAAATTTTAAAAGCATTAGATTGCTTGAAAAGAAATTTTTATTTTTTATTTTTTTCCCCTTCAATTGGAAGAGTTGATTATCTAATTTAAATATGCAAATTAGTAGTGAGACGTAACGAGTTTGTGACTTCATATAATGGAGAAGCGAGACTCTTCGTGAGTTTAGTTCAGTTAGGATTAGTTCAAAACAGTTTAGAGAAAAGTTTACCGAGCTGTATAGAACAGTTTTGAGAACAGGTTAGAACTGTCGAGAACAGTTGACAACTCAAGTCAATGCTGATTAGATCAGTGAAGTTCCAATGAAGTTTGAATGGAAGATTCGTTCTGTGAAGCGCAGATAGTTAAGAATGCGCATTGAGTTCAGTAAAGGCAAATCAATTGGAAGTTCAATTCAAAGGTTAGAATATTCGAAGACGAATGCACAAGTGGATATATTGTGTGAGGATAAATTCCAAGATTCGAAAAGAACCAGAGATTATCGTAAAGATAAGGCGGCAACTTATAAGACCTGGAATTGCAGAAGGCGAATTGAGTCAAGTTGAAAAAGTGATGGAGAACAGTGAAGATTCCCTAGTCATAAAAGCAGTAACGCTCTGGATAGTAATTGGACGAAGAATGCTGCTATAGAAGCAAGTAGTAATACATCCTACAGATTTATTACAGTATTGATATGCCAATAAAAAGCAAGAATTCCTATTAGAATTAATTTTCGTGGAAGACGAAAACCAGAAGATTTAGTAAAAGCGATAATGAAGCTTTACCTAATGATAGCCAAGAACAATTCACGATAAGAAATAGTCAAAGTGATATTCAGGAACTTTAATTATTATTGGGAAGAATTTATTTTCTGTTTATTCGAGAAGACCGAAGTCTCAAGCGCTATTAGTTACAAAGCAGACGCTCCGTGCCAAAGGATTATGGGTAGGAGAAGTCAGGAGTCTGTTGAGAAGGCGCCATGTTCAAAAGTGCGACGGAAGGAGGTTACCTACGAAGCAAAGTTGTGTTGAATCAAAGAAGACTGGCAGAGGTTTTCAGGCCAAATAGTTTCAACGCAGATTATCATAGACAGGTGAAAAGCCGAACGAATTCACCGAACCGTAAGTAGTTAATTATTTATTTACATTTTGGAGGGAGCAAGCAGCTCGCTAGCAAAATAGGATTAATTCCGAGAAGTGACAGTTCTGTGGTGAACTTTGTTTTGAACTTTCCCGCAGGTTCGATTCCCGTCTCGGGCGTTTCATTGTAGTAATTATTTCTGTTTTTCACACGAAATTAACAATTGCGCCGGACAGAAAAGACAAGAGAAATAAAAGATTTTAGTAATATAGATTCAGATAAGACGGCAGATATGTGAAAATTTTGAAAAAAGATAATTTTTACAAAGGAATTCTCGGTATTTATCAATGCTTATTTTATTATATAAAATATTATAGATCTCGTATTCATTTTTATTTACTATTACGAATTTTTGTCTGGATTTAAACTTTCTCAGCCATATTCCAACCACTATGATTTTTTAATAGTAACAATATATTATTTTGTTTGGAATATTATATCACGTTATCGCATTTGTGCTGTATCACATTGCGTTAGTTAATCCAATAATAGTTACAGTTGATCCATTTGAGGAAGGCAGTCCCCTCAGGCGTTGGGACTGAGAACTTGAAAAAAATAGGATAGAAAGGATATATGGTAAGTGGGGGTAGGGAGGAAATATTACAGCAGTGTTTTCAGAGCTTGATCTCGTTATTATAGACTTTAAGTAACTATATTTCCGAAGAGCTGGATTCTCAAAATACTAAAAAAAGGATCATATAAGGCCTTTTTTTAATTCCGTAACAATACCCTGATACCCTTTCACCCATATTTTTTCAAGTTCTCAGTCCCAACGCCTGAAGGGACTGCCTTCCTCAAATGGATCAACTGTACTAAGCTTTTTATTTATTACAATCTCAATAATCTATATTACTAAAATCTTTTATTTCTCTGTATGTCTGTCAGTCTGGCGCAATTTTCTTTGAGAATGGAAAATAGAAATAATTTTTACAATGAAACGACCGCGACGGGAATCGAACCTGCTGATCCGAAGTCAGACGACTTATCCATTGGGCCACGGGGACTACAACTCACTTTATATTGTTTTTTGACTTATGTGTCCTTCCCC
>JAFIDM010004315.1:78267292-78284536 GCA_023159025.1 Thereuonema tuberculata
TTTTTTTTTTTGAATCTCAAGATTGTTTATTTATTTCCGATCCGTCTGTTTACTTGTAATTCGAAACGTTACAATATTTTAAATATAATATTCTTACTTAATCAAATTATATATGATATAGAAAAACAAGCGCATGTATACGGGGGATGGCCTAGTTTTATTTCCAATATTCTTATGTCTTATTTTTCACTGTTCTTAATTTACAATAGATATTCCAAGTTCATTTCTAAGACTTTATTTCTAAGAATAAACAAAAAGAATTATTATTATATGATTTATTATTTACATAGAAGTTAGTCAGTTCATCAATTCATTAAAAATTTGAGATAGGCTATTTAATAACCAATTTGTTATTGAAATGAGTAGTATTTCTAATTAGGGATATTTATTTCTTATTATAATTTTGATTTAGATGATTTTCTGCAATAGTTGATCCTTTCGGATGCTTTGATATCGATTTCTTAATTTTTGAATATTTTTGGAAAGTTCACAAAGCAATACCTGTTACACCATAAACAGATGACTATCAACGGAATGTTTAATTTGTCAGTAATAAAAAGATTACATTTTTCATCTGCATTATTATTGTTCTTTCATCTTCTCTGATACATTAGTAGGTATTTGAAGTATTTGGTATATCATTTCTCTTCAGAACCAAGTTGTATTTGGTTGTATTTTACTTCACTGTTATTCTTTTAATGAAATGTTGATACAGTTTTAGATATAAAATCTATTCATTTATGTACAATTCTTTTATGATCCTCTTTATTAGCTTCTTTTTTGTCTATGGCTTGTAGATACGAATATAGTTTTCATGTTTAAATGTTACCGTAAACCGGGGCTGCTTTGGCCCTAGGGGGCAACTTTGGCCCAAAGGCATTAAAAAGTTTCAAAGGGCCGTATCTCCTAAATAAAAATTGTAAATCAAATAAATAAATATTTTACTTATAACTGTTGTGCTGGCTTTATTTAACCACGAATGCATTTGCATCAGGATGACAGTTGCGCAGCAAAAAAATCAAGATGATTGCCATGACAATTAGCTTAATTGTCATGTGCTGTGTGCTGTAGTGGTGTAAACTTTGGCCTGGGTAGCAGTATTAATCACATAAGCAGATATAACCAATTTTTTTATGTTAGTTTAATATGTTGTGACAAATATAACAATTACAAAGAATTTCTGTGCATTTTGGTTAGAAGAATTTTTTTTTCCCAAAACCTGCCAAAATTAATGAATTTTGGGACAACATTGACCCACTACAATTTGACTTGAAATTGCGATTACTGATAATTTTTTATCAACATGGTCAAAGGATTTCCATTTACAACAAAAGACACAACAAAAGGACACACAAAAGACGTGCTGGGAGTAGAAGATATGCTGACTACACTGCTGAAAAACGGAACCAAGCTCTGGATGCAATTAGAAAACATGAACTCAGTCAATTCAGCCGATTCTGTAGAAATTTAGAAACAATCCTTGAAGGTATTTTGCCAGAAAACATTTGGAACTATGACGAAACCAACTTGATGGACGATCCTGGAAGCAAGAGAGGCATTACAAAATATGGTTGCAAATATCCAAAACGTATTGTGATCCAGAAAGTGTTTCTGCAGATATGGTTGAAGAAGCCCTGAAATCCAAATCTACTAAATGAAAGGCGATCAACGCGATGCAAATAAAAACCCAAAACAAATCTGCAAAGCCCGAAGAAACAGAATGTAAAGGAAAGGCTTCCAAAAAACTAAAGATGGCTACCTACTCGGACAGTGAAGAGGAGCAAAGTTATGACGACACCACCTCGTCGGGCCGTGATCAGGATGATTCCTCTGTTCTAAGCACAGACTCCATTGAAGGCAACTTGGAGACATCTGTAAATCTGTCACAATTGAAAATAGGCAGTTATGTAGTTGTGAACTACGTTGAAGAACAGTTTCCTGGCAATGTGGCCTCGGTAAAGGAAAACGGGGCGGAAGTGATGCAGCGAAGTTTTTTGGTAAACTGGAAGTGGCCACTACAGAAAAACCAGAAGTTGTACCCTGCCAGAGACATCCTAAAACTGATTGCTAACCCGAAACGATTGGGCAGTCGGGGATCTTACGCAGTTCCTGAGTTGCAGAAACGATGGGAATTTTGATTGCATTTTCATTTGTTCGTTCATGAGTTTTTTCTATCATTTACGATGCTGTGATATATTCATTCTTTATGTTAATTAAACTGGTCTAGAAAATATATAATAAACCTTCAAGTGTCCTAATTTCGTCAAACATTCCAATACAAGCACAATCACTTGTTCCAAAAGCTCGAAACCTATGGTGGGCCAAAGTTGCCCCTAACACGGGGGCAACTTAGGACCACAGATTTTTATTTTTTTACACCAACTTACTGACTTTTTTAATTTTTTTAAATACATTGCACTTAAAAAGGATACCAAACCACACTTGCTTAAAAAAATTTAGCCTGTTTCCATTGATAGATAAAGTGGGACGTTATAAAATATGGTCAAACGGGGTCAAAGTAGCCCCAGTTTTCGGTACTTCTGTAATACGGTGGTTTGAAATCAAAATTAAAAAAGTTTTTATTCTTATAAGAGTTACATACATTTCGCTTTTGTCAATCATTTTTGTCAATCATTTTTTAAATTTATTAATATCATATCTACGTAATCGATTTCACCTGACAGTTAACTATCTAGTTCATTTATATTGTCATTGTGGAATAGACATTTAATACCAACCTACCTAATTAAAACAATATACATATCTATAATATTCATATATTATAAAGGCATCATATCTCGCCCCTTGTTGTTGGCCTAAAGAAAGACGATTAGTCTACGAGCCCGGGCATTTGTAAAAAAAAAAAAAAAATTCAAATACTTTCTTTATTCATATTTAGTATAATTTCAATATACTTCAAATGCCTGAAATTAGTGAGATCATTTCATTTTCTAAGAAATATTGGTTATTGGTTGAATTGTATTAATATTTCTGAATTATTAATTTAATGATGAATTAAAAAAATTTTTACGTGTCGTAAATTTAATTTGAAAGAGCCAGCTGATTCGACACTTACAATAAAAAACTTTAAAAGCTTAAAAGGATAAAATGACGTACGTTTCGATAATCTCTACTCTCAGATTTCTTTGTCAAATTAAATTTAAAAAAACCCCTACCTTAAGCAGATCCTCCCTCATTGGGAATCGTCGAAGAAATGAATAAAGAATGAAAACCGGAAGCTTCCCTCCTTTCCTGTCCCCCTGTGTCAGAAAAAGAAAAAAAAAATATTTTTCTTCCCTTCCTTTTTTCCCTCTTTTTTTTTTTTTTCCCTTTTTTTTTCCCTTTCTTTCCTTTTTCTTTTTTTCTTGCTTTTTTGAAAGGCTGTTGGCTGTGGAGCTATTATCATATATTTTACTTTATCAATTAATTTGTATTTTTTTTTTTTTAATATTAATAACTTAATTTTATTTGTTGAATGACGTGATTTAAAGGCCGTATTCCAGCACATTGCGCGTGGACAAATCCTGATCGTAGCTTCTTCGTGTTTTTATCATACATGATTCGAGGAATTTTCTGAGGTATTCATTTTTTTGTTTACCCAAAATAATCACATCGTTTTTATTGAATGTGTGCCCTTTGCTCCTACAATGCGTTGCGGTGTGGTAGGCGTCATTCCCTGTTCTAATCGCCTGTATATGATCTCTGAGCCGGGTCCCCCAATTTCCGACCGGTCTGGCCCACGTACAGACACTCGTTGTTTGGATTTCCATGGGATTCACAAACGATGCCATATACAACCCCCTGTGTTTTTAGTTTTCGTGCTGGGTCGGGTGTCCTTTTTCTCCGATTAAGGGCCCTTCCCACAGTATTGTGGGCTTTACAAGCCACACCTATATCGGCTTTAGCCAGGATAACCTTTAATTTCTCAATCATCCCTTCTTCATATATCAACGACACATATCGCGCTTTTTTTTTTTGCTAGACAAATCGTTCCCTCTGTTGACTGGGTTCGAGCCACCGGGATTATAAGAACTCCCTCTTATCGCCTTAAAAAAATCTCCCAATCAACATATCCAACGTGCTCAAGGGGAAACCATTACTTCTAAAGATCTCTACTATTAGCCTGATTTCCTTTTGCAATACCTTATTATTTGAGCAGATACTGACCGCCCTTTTTAGTGCCATATTGACAGCATTTCTTTTGTAACTCATTGGGGCGGCGCTATTGTAGTTTATGGTAATCCTGGCGTCCGTATTTTTACGAAACACCGATGTTTCATAAACAACTCCCTTTCTAAGAACACCCATATCCGAGAAAGGCAGGTAGTTATTAACCTCCTCCTCTAGGGTATACTGAATATTAGAATTAACACCATTAAAGTCTCCAAGTATCTGATTTTTGTAATGATTATTAACAATCAAAAACGTGTCATCGACGTATCTTTCCACGAAATGAACATTATGAAAGACACCCTCTATGGACGTGGCCTGATACTCGATCAACGTCATAACGCTCTCGGCGAGCACGGCAGACGAGGGGAGCCCCATAAAGGTACCAGATGTCTGTAAATAGAACCGCTCATTGAAGGAGAAAAACTGAATATGAAACAGTACATCTCTTAAAGTAAAAATCTCCTTTTCATTACAAAGTTTTCTACCCTCAGTAATATCACGGTCGGTGTCAACCACATGCTGTACAGCCTGAAGAACGATTTTAGGGGTGAGGGACGTGTACAAATTCACGACATCCATGGAGATAAGACTTGTAATGGGAATAACATTGTTCTCTCTTAAGTACTTCAGCACTGGGTCTCGATTGGGGATGGAGAACTTTGATCGGAAGGTTAATTACGCTCATTTTTGATTCAATTAATTTGGAAATATACATAATCGCACTATATTTACAGTTGATGATAGGCCTTATCTTGAACATAGTTTTCTTTTTCTTTGTGGACCTTAGGTAAGCCTTTGAACCGTGGAAGGTTATTATTCATCCTAATAGCCGCTTTAGCTTGACTTGGTGTAAAAACACCCCAAATCTGCATCTTTTGGATTTTTCGATTAATTTCTTCTATGATCTCCTTCTCTGTTGTGCCTAGAGAACAGAAGGCATTTTGTCCGTTTATGAACTGTTCACACATTGCGAGATAATCTACCCGATTCAAAACTACAATCGCGCCCCCTTTATCTACCTGGGTGTAAATAATCTGATTATTATAACTGTTCAAAATATTTAAATCAGCGACTTGTAATTTGTTGAGCGTAGTTTTAGTTCTTTTTTTGAAACGCTTTTTATTAACCTCCTTCCCTATCCTTTTTCTAACCAGTGTGCGTAGGTCCTTGTCTTGTATAAATCTGACTTGTGACTCAACACTAGTTAGTCTTGACGGCCTGTAATTTCTCATTACCAACACAAAACTTCGTTCCTAGTTCCAGCAAATTGATCTGCGAAGGACTAATTTAATTTGACAAAGAAATCTGAGAGTAGAGATTATCGAAACGTACGTCATTTTATCCTTTTAAGCTTTTAAAGTTTTTTATTGTAACTAAGTGTCGAATCAGCTGGCTCTTTCAAAATCATATTAACTTAACTTTCTATCAACGAATACTGAATATTGAAACAGAGCAAATGCTTTTGTTAGTATTGTTTCCGTGTTCAAGTTTAATATCAATGTCTTAAGTTCAGTCTGAGTAGAACAGATTTTACGTCCTATTGAATTAATCACTGCAGTTTTTTCTTTATTATCATATTATACCAAATTCAAAAAAAAAAGAGGAATGACATTAATTTGTTTTTTCTTTTTGCTAAAATCAAATAAACACGTAAATTTGTGAAAAGACTTTATACACTTTTTTTTATTGATGGAAAAAGTATAAGGTTTCAATTCAATTGTGAAAATGAAAAGAATTAGAATGAAATTTTTGGCTAAAATCTTCCACTAGAATGTGTGATATTAGTTATTTACAGGTGATGTCTTTTTATAATATTTTTTGTTTTATCTTTGTAAATGATTATATTAAAGTTTATTCAGAGTATTTTTTTTTTAAAGTTAAATCAGAATTTGATACATATATAAACATAAAATAATTAGACATAAACATATAGCAACTGCGTTAATACTTTAGACAACTTGCAAAACTAAATTCATATAGCTTTAATAAATTATGGCTTTCACCTGTGCGATCTGCTTTCACTTGTGTGAATTATCAAAGTTCAGTAGCGCTCTTTTATCATATTACAATTTAACACTTGCATGTTCGAAATCACTTTTGTATTAACGCTGTATCTTCTTTTAACACTGTCCTTAAGATATTGATTAATTGTACATTTAAGGGTGAAACGAACTCTTCTATCTATGTGTATCGTTAATTGATTCTCGCACAATTCCTCGAACTAAAGCTCCCGCAAATTATATTATAACAGTTACTTAATCTGGTCTGTGTCTTGAATGTTCGTGATGTTAAAACATGTGTCCTTGTAATATTATAGTAAGAATGAATACACTTACTTTAGACTTGGTTGCACACTCGAGATAAACAGGGTTAGTTCGGCTGCGTCCTTGATATACATACGATTTACCATGCTTGCTTCTTTGCATAATTCCAAAATGGCGGCGTCTGTTCCAAATAGAATGTTCCTCAAAATCTGGATACTAAAGATGATTCATTTCGCACTGAAAACTTGAAGAATAACTTTTGATTCTTCCGTCTTTAGGAGAATCTGCTTTACTTCATATTTAAGTAGAAAACATGGATCCTTCTTTATCCTTGATCCATATAAATTCAGGAACAAATATTTTGCGTCTGTCTTTTACGCCATTTCTTTTTCACTGTGTTCTTTTTCCCAATTATCACGCGCAACGCATAATCCTGTCTTTTTGTTGTGCGCGCTGTGATTGAACGTGCTGTTTATTGTTATCATAAACACAATTAATGCCTGGCATGTTTTCAATTAAATTCTTGGCTGAATAATATTTTTTCACAATTGGAATTTGCCATTTGCCAAAACGAACTCAATTATTAAATATAAATTTTGAAAATCTACAATCTTTACTTCTGTTAGTAAATTACAATATTACATATTGTAGAATAATAATACGTGTATCACAACCAATGTATTGTTGTATTATAAACAGTAACCATTTTGCCAATGATTTGTACTAATTGGAAATCTTTCTCCTGCGCCTACACACAGGTTTTTTTTTGTAAATATCTAAAAAATAAGAAAAGAGAGAATTACGAAAGTTTTTTTTTTTAGATGTTTTACTTCGATTTTTTAAGGCTTTCAAAACATAAAAGAAAGGGAATAAACCCAGATGCTAATTTTGATGCAACAAATTTATTATATAATAAAAACACTACAAAGGAAATTATAATAATACTTACAGATATTATCTTACAATAACAGAAATTCCAAAACAAAATAAGAAAATTACTTCCATAAACAGACTTCGTTTCGTTTTTCAAATAGCAATAATTGAACTAAAAGAAATCAAATGCTGTTGAATCTTAAATAGGTATTCTTTTAATACGGAAATGAAAAAAAAAAAAAATGAGTGAAATGATAAATTGAAACATATTCAAATAACCTTAGATATTCGGAAAATCCTTCCTATTTGACAGAGTGGTTTAAATTGTATAGTGGAGGAGAATAATATCATTGTTACAGAAATGCCATTGTTTCCATCTTAAACAAAGTTTTATAATGTAATAATCATTTATATTAAATAGGTTTTTAGCAGAAATAGAGACAATGAATATTTTATCAAATAATGGTTTTTCAATCGATTTTTACAAAATAAACAGGAAATATTATTTTAGATTATGTTTTAATATTTATATTTTTCCTTTTCTAGAAGATAAATTTATTTACAATAAATAAAATAAGTAGAAAAGACTTTTGTAGGTCTCCATTTGCTTCTTATGAAAAGTGTTGTAAAGGAAACGGAACAGGTGATTCTAATTCAATAATTAATTATTATTAGATAATACTTTATTGATTTTAAGATATAATATTTACAATTGAACTACCTGTTATTTAATTTCACTTCAAAGAGTTAATTTTACTAAATTAAAGCATAAAATTACAAACAAACAATAAATATTAAAGGTAATAAAACGATAAAGCAAATTTTGATGACTTTTTAGTTTCTTTCTTTCTAATGAAATTCAAAATTGAGCTTGTATTACTTTTTTTTCCTTCAAAGTATAAATTTTCATATTAATACTTCATGTTTTCGAAGAAGTATTTGATTCCTGATAGTCAATTAATATCTGCTTTTAAAAAATCATCAAACTTACATAAAAATGCTTCTTTTATTTCGAGCAGGATGGATTTTTGATTGTTAATATTTTTTTAAAAATTTTCCCAAATCTTTTCTTGTAAAAGAAGTTTATTACAAATGGTCAAGAATTAGGAAAACTTTAATCAAGATAATGAAAATACTTCTAATGTGACGGTTTTGAATATTACGGACAATTTTAATATAAATCAAGGATTGGAAAAAAATGGACTATTTCTATTTTGTGAAATAAGATTAATAACGTGATTTTGTTTGTTTTAACTGGTAAAGTATCAGCAATTCTTTTTTTCATTTTTGATTAATTCCAGTATATTAAAAACCTTATAACATTTACTATATTTTTTTTTATTTAGCTATTTCGGCTTGATTCACCCAACCGGGATGCTCTTTACCAAAGGATTTCTAGATTATTCTTCTTGAAAGGAAAACACTACAAGAAATATTTACAAATACAAACATCAAAGGTTTAGGCAATTGGAAGAAATTACATCAATGTTGGAAAACAGTATCTTAATGGAAATATCTGAAAATATATGGAAGGAAAAACAATGACCAAAAACCCTGTGGAGGACAGTCTTCCCCGATACAATGAAACAGAAAAAGACAACAGAATTTTTAAATTTTATTCTAAACAACAATTCTGAAAAGGAATTCAGCAAGAAATTTCCGTGTTCCCATTGCTTCTAGTGTCTTGAGAATTCAACAAAGCAAAGAATTCAATATTCTATCTAAGAACACAATTCCAAGATGATGAAAGAAGAAACAGTTGTTAGGAAAAAAAGAATCCACAAGAACATTAACCAAAAGTCAGGTAGATTTAGGAAACCTTTGGCTAAATTTAAAAAGTTTTGTTTTCCGTATGAAGAATACCTCCTAATTTTGAGGGCAATAACTAATATAATATAAATATTAATTAATAAATAGAATCTAGAGAAACTGTCGGGGCCTCTGATGGTCAGTTAGACTAATCAATGGAAAACATAAATTTCTATTAATCATTTCTTTAATTCATTACATATTCTAAGTATTTCATTAAAGCTATTAATTATGCTGTAAATGCTACATTCTAAATTATTTACTGTTATTATAACAATAATGATATTAAAAAGCAATATTAATATTTTATAATATCATATTAAGAAGAAGAAATTCTAAATTGCTTCTCTCATCTAACAATCAAATCAGATCTACATCTATTCTGATCATCTGCTAAAATCCAATTTCATACAAAAAGAAATTAAATTTTCATTACTCCTTTATTATCTAACTTATTAAAATTAAGATATAAAATTTTGAGTTTACAAATTTTGAAAGCTTTTAAATAAGTTATGAATTATTAAAAGGCGAAAAATAATTTTTGCTTTCCAAAAACAAGAATTAAAATTATTACATAACATTCGTGATATTTCATTGTTAAAATAGAATTTCATCCTTATCATTTAATTACATCTAAAAATCCATTAACATTATATAAATTTGATCTTGTAGGAAAAGTAAATTTCAACTTCAACGCAAAAAAAACAAAAAACATAAGTAAATCAACAATCACACATAACAATGTACTTCCCAATGCAAAAACAAAAAACATAAGTAAATCAACAATCACACATAACAATGTACTTGACAAAATGGAAAATAAAATAAATCGGAAACAAAAGTAAACAGAAACTAATAAAAGGGTTTCAAAAAAGAAAAAGGAATAACCATGAAAAGGTAAAATGAATAAAGGTAAATCTCGTGACAGCAACTGTATGTTTGTTTTGACTTCCTTTCTCTTGTTCAATGACAAATTCAGTGACTGGTTTTAATTCTTTTAGACAACATCTCATTGTAGAGCAATTGAAGAGAGAATCAGATCCCTCTTTTGGAGGATTCTAATGGAGTTTAATTCTTTATTCTTATGTAACTTAGTAATTAGCAGATTTAAAAGCTCAATGTTATTTTGGATACCAGGACAGCTGTTTCGTCTATTAAAACCATCTGTCTTCAATTCCCGGTATCAAAACAGCGTCAGGGAATCCTTAGGTATGTTTTCATTGTGATATTATTATATTGTTTTAACACATTTGCTTTGAATTTAATTTACATTCAAGATTCGATTGTTTTTTTTTCAAGATTCCTATTTTTTTTTTTTTGAGAGAATATTATAGAAATATCTTTTTTGGCATTAATGAAATTTATGAAAACATTTTTTCAATTACATTTCAATATTTGTTTCAAACGAAAATCCTTCAGTTAATATCAATTTAATGAAAATATATTTTTTTGATTATTTATTGATATTTGGATTATAAACACTTCCTTTAGATTACATTGACTTTTTTGTACCTGAAGTATTTAATTTTATAAAATATACAGAACAATATTTCATCGAATTCCTTTCTTTAATTGAATTTTCGTTCCATGAACTGATCTCTTAAAATAAGTCACGTGAAGACGATTCCTCATGAAAATGGTTTCTTTTTCTTCTCTTGTGTAAATTTAAATAGAAAAGTATTTATTCAATTCCCAAAAACTTTTTTCAAGGTTTATTTTATCTGATTTTCCCACAGTTTCCAATACTTCGAAATTTAAAAAAACAAAAACAAGAGAGAATC
Source organism: Thereuonema tuberculata (assembly GCA_023159025.1). Classification (NCBI taxonomy): domain Eukaryota; kingdom Metazoa; phylum Arthropoda; class Chilopoda; order Scutigeromorpha; family Scutigeridae; genus Thereuonema; species Thereuonema tuberculata. Next base: position 78,278,193 of record JAFIDM010004315.1, read on the forward strand.
ATACAGTTTTTCAAACATCCTGAATTTGGAAAAATTCAGTAAATTTACAGATTCTTTTCTTTATAATTTCCGAATTTAGCTTATTATGAATTTTGCTTTAAATTGTTAATTTTAAATTTCCAATCATTTGAGGCCTCTACTATTATGATTCAAGTGCCGTTGTGCTATGTTAAAACAGTTAAATTTTGGCAGCTGATATCTCGGCCCTTGTTGCATTTTTTTGAGTGAAATTTTGGAAACTAGTGCAAACCACCTTAATCTGCATATGTATCAAAAATCGGACTAGTGTAAGCGAAAATCTGGATCTTACAAATTTTGCCACTGTTCATATCTTGTTGTTACCCTTTATAGTCGACCGAACCTAGAGTTAAAACTATAGTCCCTGGAATTGATTCGTCGCCCTCGTCATAAGCATTTTTTAATATCTATTCCTAGTTTCCGAGATATTACCAAGCTGGGACCAACCTAGCCTAGCACATACATAGTGCTGATTTTGAGTTTTTATTTCTAACGATAATTGTGGTTAGATTAAAACACTAGAAAATTTCCTGAGAAAAATAAGCCAAAAATGTTTGGATAGTCATTTATTTTAAAAATCTCAACAAATTACGGGATTTGAACCCGTGATATCTGATGAGCAATCGGCGAATCTAACCACTAAGCCTTCCATAAGTCTAAAATGATTACTGCTTCATACTGATACGGTACATTCAAAAAATAAGTACTTTCAAAAAGTGACAGAAATTGAAAATAATAATAATAGTGGATAGATTAAAATATATTTTCTCCAAGCCAAAAAATAGTTTTAACAAATTAATAAGTTATTTACAAAAAAGTCACAGCTGGTATGACATAAAAAAGGAGAAATATAATTTAAGTTTATTATAAGTTAAAATTATTAAATAATAATAATAATAATAAGAGCTAAAAATAAGTTTTTATGTCACACCAACTGTCACGTTTTTTTTTTTAAATATTAATTGCTATCTATTAAATGAGTTACAAAGTGAACATTCCATTTACTACAAATTTCGAAAAAATAAACCAACAAAATAATGAAATAAATATATGTTAACAATGTAAATATTAACAATGTAGTAGCATTAATTTTTAAAAAGCATAAGTAAAAACTTCCAATGCATTTATTATTAAAATACATTTGGAAAGAATAGAAATATAGTGAATAATAAATTCAAATAAGAGAAAGTATATATAATAATTTTAATTAATAAATAATTCAGTTGTGATATTTTTTTTGATAGATGTAGAGAGAAATAAAAAAAAATATATTTAAAAACATATATAAAATTATAGCTTATAAATTCATTAATGTAATTCTTTATAATTCATGAATAAAAATGTCACCCATTATTTTATTTATTTTTTCCTTTTTAATAGTTTTTTAAAAAATTAGCCAATACATAAATGGGTCAATCAACTATTCTTTGTACCTAAGTTTGTCCCGAACACAAATTTAATAAATATTGATTTTGGAAATAATTATTGGACTTTATTTTTACCCCAAAGCATTATTAAGTCATTGATCAGAAGCTTTAGAGTGACCGATGTTAGTTTAATTATGAATATTTTATATTTGTAATTAAACTACCAATTACGAGACAATTTTTCCTCGCGAGTGTTTGGTTTCCCTGTTACTTCAGAGACTTCGCAAACTTCTAAAGCGAATGTTTTAATACAGATTGGTATTAAATATACAAAATATATGTTAAATAATAGTAACTGATAGTAAGGATATGCGACAATGACAGGGAAAAGTAGGCTGTTTGTTTTGTTTTGTCCCGCAGGGACAGTAACGCAGGGGACAAATTACCGCCATAATCTCACTAACTAAAGCAAAATATTGCTCTTCAAATTAAAAAAAGTGCTCTGCCCGTTATCTTAACTACAACGTCATTCACTAATCGTAAAAATGTGCTCCATAGGAAGTTAGATTTTCGATTGTTGTTTGTTAGAAAATCATTCTGTTGTCCCTCGCGTTTAGTACAAAGAATAGTTGATTGACCCAAATACTGTAAATGCATGACTTTACCAATAGCCATTTAATTTTTATCAATGAATTCCAAATATTGCAAGTCAACTGCGACCAATTCATTCAAGTTAGCTTTTTAATCTAGCTTGTGATTTATTATGAAGTTTATATTTAGAAAAGTATGGATGTATTTCGTTCAACTATTTCTGAAAAAAAAATTAAAAAAAATAAATAAGACAAAAAAGCCTCAGCGTTTGATTTTTTTTTTTTTAAGTTATTGATGTAAGGTTCCTTTGAGTTTAATATTTGTTAATCTTCTTTTTCAAGGAATTTCAACTTTGTTTTCTTAATGCAATCAACTAATCTATAATCCAACAGATAATGCCACAGAAACTGAGTTGGTTTGAACCCTGTTGATATCAGAGAAGGTCTTCCTATTGGAGTAATTATTTTCTAAACGAAGATTTAACATCTTTTTTGTGTGTCTCTATTCCTATTGAATCAAACATAAAACCTCTTGAGTTTAAAGAAATATCCGTGATACAGACAGGACTAATTCAATTAGCAAAAGACATTAATTGATTCCTTTCATAATTAAATGTAGTTTTTCAATTTTTTTTCCGAGACAACTAAGTTTATTTAATTCTAATCTTATTCGCTAAAAGACAATAATTAAAAAAATATATTAATTGCTTAATTAAATTTAACATTTAATAATGTATTTAAGGAAACACTCAACAATGGACATTCTTGTTTAGCAAATCAATAAACTAAACTTTATTGTTGTTTTTTTTTTATTGCAAATCAATAAATCATTCCTTATTTCATATCTGTGAAACGTAGAAGAATCTACTCCCACGCCTGATCCAGGAATGAATTTGGATCGAGGGTAAGATGTCCTTCGAGTGGATAAACAATAAACCTCTCGTCCATCTGAGAACCGAGATGAGAGTCTTAGTTGACCATTTCAATAAGTTACAAACATTTAAACAAATATTCTTTAAATATTTAAGTTTAATGCTCTTCTTTTACAATTGACATTAATGTTTGTAAAACAGCAATGGATTAACGAGCAAGGGATTGAGCCTAAGGTGTGGCAAGAGAAAATATATCTTATATCTTTGATTTATACCAGACTCTAGCCCTTCCAAGAAAATTTATCCAAACCCTACTTTCTATTGACTGGCGTTTTGTTTTGGACAGTATTTCGGAAACAGTTCAGTTACTGGAAGTAAAAAGATAGGATTATTAGAACAAGTAAGTCTAAGATGAAAAGAAATGAAATAAAACAATTTTCAGAATTTTACGAATTTACTAGTTACATAAAATATTGAATTTTTATAGGATCATTTCATATTTCCTTATTTTCATTTAATTGTTGTTTAAATATTGTTGTTTTTTTTTTCATGTTATTCAAAACTTTATAAAGACAAGTATATTAAAAAAATAGCCTATTAAATGTAAAAAAAAAAAAAAAAATACTTTTATTTAGGATGCTTTTGTTTTTCAGTAAAAAAAATTAAAAAATTCATTAATAAGAATAAATTATCCTATTCAAAAGAATTAATAAATTAAATGTGTTAAAATAGTAATAATTTTACTTTTAGTTGAGGGATACCTTGGAAATATTCAACGAAAACCGATTTCAAAGTATTTTAATCAAACTTTAGAGTTATTACATAATAGTGATTTAATTTCCTAAAAAAGAAAACTACAATAGAAATACTATTTATTGGAATTAAAAACTGTTACTTATCTTAAGTTAAATTGATTATTTTTTCAGAGATCGTTTTCTAATAACTAATTAATAAATAAAAGAGGTCTATTTTGAGTAATTTAGTTACATTTCAAGATAAAAGGCAGCCATTCTTTAGAAGAGTATTAGAATATGTATCAATAGGTACTGTTTTAGCAGTGTAATTGATTGAGTACTAAGAAAATTAGAACAGACAATAAATTTCTAATTTCAAAGTTATCAATTAAAAAATAAATAAAAAACAAATAAAGACAAAAGAAACAAAATAAGAAAAAGGATAAAAAAAAAAAATAAAACAAATAAAAACTTTGTTTTTATAAAATTTTATTTAATTTTGAAAGAACACCATGTAACAAAATTTGATCAAGTGCTTGTTTTTAATCTTTTGTTAATTCAAATTTGTGAGGATAATTGTTAGTTTTCGCATAAAGACGGATTTTTTATCTGAAGTTCATTACTAGCAATGGAACTTCATGAGAATAAAGAAACAGATTGCAACTCAGATCTTACTTAACATCAGTTAATATCCCGGGAGGTCACTTTGGAATATTCTCATGAAATTGTTCAACTTAATCTTCACTCATATTATCCAAATTTTGCGTAAAGAAATCAACAGATGAAACCAAAAAAGTATCAACATTCTAAGATTGGTTCTTCATAATTCCTCTTTAGGTTATTTCCTCTTTTCGAGATTCATCGTAAACGTTTTATAAACATTCACTTCTTTAAATAAGTCTTCGTTTATTTGCACGTCACAGCTAAGTTTTTAAGTAGAAATTTCACTTTGTAATTTTGCATCAGGGGCAGTTGGAAGTTGTGATACAAAACAGTAGAATAAGGATCCACCTATTTTCTAAACTATTTCACAGATTCCAGTTTAATGCAGGTGTTGGTAAATGATCTTCTGACCCGTTGCAATGAACTACATTGTTTACACCTTGAATTTATTTACTCCTTTGGCGAATTAGCTATTTTCTGTTACGCAAATTAAAGAAAGTAACCACTTTGTAGATTCAGAACAAATTGAAAAGTCACATCAATAATGAATTGTTATCCAGCTATGTCCTATTAGAGACAAAGCTACAAAAAATCACTGGAAAACAAGTGTAAGGACTTCTAGTAAGAAGTTAACGGACGCTCTTTCAGTTGAATTGAGAGGTATTTTTCTGACTTATTTCCTTTCTATTGTTAATTAATAACTTTGTTTTAACTTTGTATGATTTAATCACAATTACTGTAACTTTCGTTTCCAAAGATCAGGAAACCGTGTTTCGGAAAAGATACGACCAATGAAGTGTAGAAAGAAGTTATCTATCGAAGCTTTTTCGTCAAAAGAAAAGAAAAGAAGCATGTTTTCATTGACATTTTCTATTGACGAAATAACCTAAGCTTCTGAAGGGATGGAGGTCAGTTAAGGAAGTTGAACCGTGCCAATTTATTAAAGAAATGTCCAGAATTTTAAAGCAATATTTTTTTGTTACATAGTGTAATAGTCATAAAACCTTTTGCACTAATTATGACAAAAGAAGGAAAACAATAATCAAACAAAGCATTTTATACAAATATTTCGTGGATGGATCTAAATTTTGATTTAAATGTACAACATCAAAAAAATTAAGAGAAAGTGTTTAGATTTTGTTTTCGTTAATGTATACTGTAGAAGGTATGAGGTCTAACTCCCAACCGAGGTGATTGATTATGCGGAAACATACTCTCATGAAGAAGTCTTCCGCCACGTGGACATGGAAGTCCGCGGGGGATATTACGTACACGTAGAGGAGGGCGGTGCTTGGCTTCATAGCAACGGTATAATTTAATACCTCCATACACCGGTAGAGCAAATACACCCATGCTGAGAATGATCATTCCCGCACAGGCACCCAGTGTCCCTAGGATGGGTGCAATCATCAGTTTTCCACCTGTAGAAAAAAAGAAAAGAGTTATTCTAATCGAAACCTGGTCACGATATTAAGATTTTAATGTGTTTTTTATGTATTTCAATTATTGTGTCTGGCCGTTGTTTTAAAACTACACAACTATTATTTCATACATGTTAAATTTCTACATCCATAGGCCTTGTTGTATTCATAAAAGTTTTTAATTAATTTCGTCAAAAAAAAACTTTACGGTTGCTTCACATATCCACTGTAATGCTCTTTCAAGGCTACCAACAGGTCCTCGATACATCCACAACCAGAATTCACAAAGATTAAGATCTGGAGAACGAGGTGGTGAAATAGTTGGAAATGCACGATTAATCACTTGGTTCTCATGAATGTTGTCATCTGCTGTTCACATTCTCCAATATGTGGAGGCGCTCGCATGAAAGTGGTTGACTCCAGGAGACAAAGGTATTGAGCATCTTAAGGTCACTGCGAGTAGCTTCTCAAATTTGGCTGTGAATCCACACTAGATTAATTTTAGGAAAGTGTAATGGAATCTGCTGGAAAACACGAAGGTTGTCAATGTTCCAAATACCCAGTTACGGGTGTTCAGCAGTGGCAGCCAGCCACAGAAGTGAATCTACAAGCCGAAGAACAGAGCAGAGAGACGGCAGTTCAGTGGCAGCCAGCCACAGAAGTGGATCTACAAGACGAA
>JAFIDM010004315.1:78284718-78298202 GCA_023159025.1 Thereuonema tuberculata
GCAGAGAGACGGCAGTTCAGTGGCAGCCAGCCACAGAAGTGGATCTACAAGCCGAAGAACAGAGCAGAGAGACGGCAGTTCAGTGGCAGCCAGCCACAGAAGTGGATCTACAAGCCGAAGAACAGAGCAGAGAGACGGCAGTTCAGTGGCAGCCAGCCACAGAAGTGGATCTACAAGCCGAAGAACAGAGCAGAGAGACGGCAGTTCAGTGGCAGCCAGCCGCAGAAGTGGATCTCCAAACCGGAGGCGAGAGAAGTTTAGCCGCCTACAAGTACGAGAGAAGCCAGATTGTTAAGTGTCTCCCTTCCAGGGAAGCGAAGATTCCGTTGGCAACAAAGGCCCCGCCTTCAGCCGAAACCGAGAGGAGGGAAGCCGTCACAGAAGAAGGACTGTTTAAGACTGCTTGCTTAAATTAAAAAAAAATAAAGAATCCTAAGTGGGAACCCCAGTGGTTAGCCAAGTTAATTTGGCGACCAGCAATATAAGGTAGGTTGCCAAAATAAGGCCCGGTTCCAAATAAGGCCCATCCTTCGTTTTATTAATAGAACGTTGACAGTTTGCCAAGATTAGTTATGCTCCAGACAGGTCCTGGCTTCTAGCGGCTACACCAAAAATTAGGTCCGTTAAAGTTGACTATTTCGCCATGTTTGTTTCAGTTGAACAGTAAAAGTCGTCCAAAGCTTTTCTCGTTACTATTTCAACTTAATTTGAAAAAATCGTCTCCATTTTTTGCAACATAACATACATGGACATGTTTTATGTCATTTTAAAGTATGTCATGAGTAGAATAATGTAGAATAATTTCATATTTGAACAGGGGCTCCAAATAAGGCCCTTCAGTTATATTTTCAAATCTGTTATTACAGAAAGAATTTCAAACTAATTCTAAATTCACTTTTTCATAACAGCACACCTTAAACTACCTGTCAAGACAGTTTTCAGAATTTTCACTCTTGCAGTAGAAATATAAAAAATCTTTAAACATTAGGTGGGCCTTATTTGGTGCAGTTACCTTATAAAGAATAAGTTTTTCAAGTGAATTGATCGTTGATGTATAAACCGAGATATCTATTTGTATTAATTATTTCTATAGTTTCACAATTGCATTTTTGAGAATTCATGTTATTGTTTATTAAACAATTATGATTATGATATTTTATGAATGGATTTGTATGTAAACATTTATTTTTTGTTCTTATTATCATTAATTTTGTTTTTTGAATGTTTATTTTCATTTTATTATTAAGTGTCCACATAATTAATTTATTGTAGTCTTCTTGGCTACAATATGTTTTAATTAAATGTTTTACAGTTTTCATTTATGTTTAGACGATGATATCAGCATTAGCATAAATTTTCGATGCTGTTATTGTAGTCTATATATTTTATTTAAATATATTGTAAATAAAAGTGGTTCCAAATTTGAACCTTGAGGGATTCCTGTTTTTAATTTATGTTCTACCCATTTTTGAATGTTAGTTAATTCTTATTTTTTTTTAATGACTTTTTAATATTTTTATCAATTTTATTTTATGCCAATATTAAATAATGTTTCTACTAATATTTGATGATTTATACTGTCAAACATTTTTCAAAATCTATAAAACTATATAAATGTATTGTACTTTGTTTAGGGCAATATTAATGGTGTTTTGAAAGAGTTTGTCAATACTGAAAATGTTTTTGATACGCAAATTGTTCTTTTTTAGTATATTATATTTATATAGAAAATTAAATATTGAGTTAAATAAGTCTATAATTTTTGACATATAGAAAGAACAGAAATTGGTCTATAATTTTTAATTTCTTAGATTTTATCCTTTTTAATATATAGGAGTTATTTTTGCTGATTTCCAAATATTAGGCTACATTCCATAATCATACATGCTTTTTAAAAGTTCTTGTGTTATTGTTGCAAATGTATCTATATAGTTTTTCATATCTTTAACTGAAATATTATCGATATCAACAGAATTTTTATGTTTCATTGATTTGATAATTTAAATCCTCAATATCAGGTATATAAAACCCTATTGTATTTTCAGCGACGCATTTGGGAGTTACTGTGGTAGCGACCAAAAATCGGTAGCTATTGCGTTTCTCCTGTCCGTCCGTCAGTGTCTGTCCACCCCTAACAACTCCCGAACGGAAGGTCGGATCGACAAACGAATTTCACCAACGTGTTCAGAGACCAAAATACTGTAGGAATAGGGTATCTTCAGGATATGTCTCAATAGGGTATATCTCCAGCATGGGGCCCTCCTCCCCATGTTGGAGGTATTTGGCATTGTTGTCATTGTACCCTCCTAAAAACTCCCAAACGATAGGTCGGATTCACCAATGAACTTCACCGTTGGTCGAGCTATTTGACATTGTTTTCATTAAATTTCCGCTATTAGCTTAAATGTTAGAAATGCAATTATCTCATTTCAGTTGTCAGATATAGCTTGATAGTTAAGGTTTCGGACTCATGAACTGAAGGTTGTGGGTCCAAAGCCGTACATTTTACTTTTTTTTTTCTCTTTATCTTTTTTTTTTCCTCAATGTGCGCGTGGATTGTTTTTTGGTTTTCTTATTTTCCTAAAGTTGTTGTTTTTTTTTTTTTCCTTACGTTATTGTTCTTTCTTTTTTTATGATTATTTTAAAATTTTTTGTGTTGTTATGGGTCGTCCTTACTTTTTTTTTTTTGATCGCGAATCGGCCAACTACGGACCACGCGCTAGCCCAGGAAGAGAGTAGAAGAGCCAAAGGGGACGAGGTTCTTATCTCGACCTGAATAACCCTGAAATTGTAAGTTCCAGGGGAGAAACGGACGAAACACAGAAGAAGAAAGAAACATCCATGCCCGTGCTGGGATTCGAACCTAGATGTCCTGCATGTAAGCCATACCGCCGTCAAGACCGCTCGGCTATGCCGGCTCAGCGGATCGTCCTTACATCTATGCTTCAGCACAAAATTAAATTTACTTGTTTAAAGATTCAATGTTTTCATTATTATTTGTAATGTTGTAGTTATATTTATTGTTTTACTAAATGTTAAAAGAATGTTTCTTACAGGTTCCTAATGTTATAACCTGCGATTAATGTCTATTATTATTATTATCGAAAAAGCTTCAATCCATGGCATGGGTTTCCCCAGCTAAGACAATATCTTAGTATTTGGTCAAGGACCAAAACACATATTGCCAAGTGTAACAAAAAAAAAAAAAAATTTGGGAAGAATAGTTAGGGATGTGTGATTGTGTCCATAAATTTCCTAACTATGCGTGTTGAGTATTATTATTATTATTATTATTATTATTATTATATTAATAATTATTTTCATTATCTTAATGCAATTAATCATTAATTAGTTAATTTTCTTGTTTTCCAATATTGTGAAGTATAATTTAATTTATGATTGAAATTTAAATTATTTTTTTTATGATGATTAGTGATATCACTGCTACTAACATGACTCTACAATCCAGTTGTTTCTCGAACGCTACATACCTTTACTAAACGCATAATTTCCCCCTACACCATCTTTCTCGATCAGTCCACAATCATTTACTTTCTTCTGTTAACACTATGATGAATTTAATGGATTCTTCCTTTTGTTAGAGATTCTCTAGGACAGTATTTATTCTCAAATCTTGATTTGTATCAGAAGGAATGTAATCTTCATTTCAATTTTGTTCATTTCCTAAAATATTTTAGTAACATTTTCTAATCCACCTTTAGTTTCTTCAGAGGTTTAGGAAGTTGATGTTGATACATTCAAGCAAAAAAGACTCATAAAAACCTAGTAATGAAATGTTCTCAAACGAAAAATTTATAAAAAATAAAAAAATAGGTGAATTATTTCCAATGTACATAAATCTTACCGAATACTGCTCCTCGAATTAGTTTTCTTTGGAGGGGTTGATCTGCCTTGTAACGATATTTACAACCAAAGATGCTTAGTTTACTGTAATGGTCACCAAAAAACTTGAGTTTGCGCAGTTGATCTCCACATCGATAGCAGAAGTTGGTCTGACAACGAGGACAGTGCATGTGATCACAACCTGACGTTCTCTGAATGTAGATCTAAAAAGACAAAGAAGTTTAAAAGAAAACATTTACATGAAATCCCTCCAACAGACAGACAAGGCTTTTAAAAAAATTATAAAATTATTTAAATTGAGCATCTTTACCAACTTCTTATAATATAAATTCGATCCATTCAAAATCCACCGAAGATAAATACAGTAGAACCCCGATTATCCGAGTTAATGTGGACCAAGCCTAACTCGGATAACCGAAAAACTCGGTTAAAGCGAAAATTGTAAATACAATAAATCGTATAGGTTTAAATGTATATTTTAACACCACATTCAATTCATATTGAAAGAGTTCTTTTACTTAAACCTTACCTTTTACTTTTCTGCACACCATTTTTCTAATTCGTTTCTCTTCCTTTTCCAGTCTCCAACAGTAACAGCTCCGACACCGAGATCTTCCGCTACTTTCTTTATTGATTCACCATTATCTATTCTTTGGATTGCTTCTAATTTTGTTGCTATAGAAACAACAACTCGCTTTCTCTTATTAGAAAGAATCTTATTAGTAGAATTGACTGAATGTATCACCGTACTTTTCAGATATACTGGACAATGTGATCAGTTGAAACCATTTCCCGATTCCAGGTAGGGGGTCACATGACTAGATGAACAAAGATTAATTGCGACCAATATTCTGCGAATTCTCTTTCGTTTTCCTGAGTGTTTGTGAGATCAAGTTCAGAATTTTTATCGGTAGCTTTAAAAATGGAATATGTAGAACGAAAATAAAAAAATAAAAAAATGCTAGAAGTAGCTCGGTAAAGCGGAAACTCGGATAATCGGGGTTCTACTGTAACAAAGAAAGAGATTCATCCAATATTAATGTCAGTCAGTCTTTCCACTACATTTTTGATATGATTTTCATTCAATGCAAATTACGTACAAGCACTATTAGAAATTCAACATTAATTGTTTTATTTGAAAACTAAAGTGCAAGAATCTCAACCTTTGAATAATAACATTAAAGATTAATGTTTGAGTCAATGAATTATTTCCTAATGATTATTAGCACAAGGAGAATATTTTTGTAATTTTTAACATACCTGAACAAATAGTTTAATCACTTCAATTTCAATGATTTAAATTCTTAGGAATCTTTTGAATTTTAAATAGGAATCGCTTGTAAAGGTCATTTCTTATCAAAACAACATAAACTTGAGTAAGTTGTCAATCAAAGCTTAAATAATAACAATAAAGCTAAAATACTAACAAAGGAAGTGCGTGACCTCGAAAGCTGAGAACTACACGAAAATGTGCTTAGAATATAAATCGCTCATGCTAAAAACAGTGGTATGAGTCATTCTCATGAAAAACTTTTGAATGATCACCTACGGAGGGTCCAAGAGAGGAACTTTGGTAACGCGAAGAAACAAACTATCGATATAATAGGACCAAAAACACACATATTTCAATGTCGTGACGATATTGCTATATTTCTCTCTGCTTAAAATAATTACACTATCTGAGCAACAAACGTTTCCTACTGACCTGATAGTGTTGCACAGCTATTCAGTCTTCAAAGGGCAGCTGTGGGATTTCAAAGAAGTGGTCAAAGCAAAGTGGAACAGAACAATATGCACATCTGACTAAAGCCATTTTTTTCATATTCACGATTGTTGGATTTTGATAACATTCATGGGATTAATTCGCCTCATGATACCAATGAGCAATGTTTACACTCTAACCCACAACCGAACACTCCAAAAGACGGCCTCCTACTGCAGGTATACTATTCACACAACTAGATTAAGTACACCTAACCCTCCGCTATCGCGCCTTCCGCTATAGCGTTTTATTACTATCGCGCATACTTAAAAAGCTGCCCAAATTCCTTTATCCCGCCCTAAATGACTGCTATAGCGCACCCTGGTTGGTCGAAAAAATTCAAATATTTGCAAATTTCAAACATCAAATGCAACTGAGTAGATTCATTCAGTGATTGGTCAGGACATCACGGGTGATCTGAGTGCTGATTTGCCAAAGTCACAGGAGTGGCCGCCATGTTGGTTACGAAGTCACGGGCTATCTGAGCGCTGATTGGCCAAAGCGATGTTTACAGCTACCATTCTTTGTTTGCCGCCAATTTTCACATTTAGTGCGCATCTCCAGTGAAATGATAGCCTTCACCATTTTTTGTGTACTATAATGGCCAGTATCGCCCCCCACCAGTCCTCCTACCATTGCTGAACATAATGCGGCTAACCCGGGAAGGGAAATAAAGAAGCGGAAGAACTTACGCTCAGAAACTTGAAATAGTGAAGCTAATAGACTGTGAGGGACTCAGCATGGCTAACATCAAGGAACTCATTGACTTGGGTGTCACGATGCGCCACCTCCTTGAACAAGATGTTACCATCAACAGTGAGGCAAGGTGTTCCTTTGTTATGAAAGCACTGGAAGGTTACAACGAACAGTATCATGTCCACATCAACTCCCTCCAGCAACGCCAGATAACAGACTTCCTACGCCGTCGCACCGAGGCTCAGCCATCGAAGGGGTGGCCAGTAAGACTCCACACCAGCCTCGGAACCCCTTCAACCCACCCAAGCCCCTCATCGTCCCCAAAAAGGTAAATAAAACGGGCTATTATGTTGTGTTTTTATTATTTATACAGTATAACTGTGATTTTTTTTTTATTTTAATTTCCACCATTGGTTTGTAATTAAAGTCATTTAATAAAAAGAGGTCAAAATAGGTTAAATTAGGAGTAAAATCTGAGGTCGGGGAACCAATAAGAATTATTACCATAAGTTTTTCAGTTCGACTATCGCGTTTTCGGCTATTGCGCGGCAATAGCGGCACCAATTGGGCGCGATAGCGGAGGGTTAGGTGTACTTGTTAGTGCAGGTACAACATGCCACCGTCGGATGGCGCTAGCAGACAACAGCTGAGTTTTGCATGAGAATGACTCATTTGGGATAAGCGATTTATATTCTATGAACATTTTCGTGCGGTTCTCAGCGTTCGAGGTCACGCACTTGTAAGTAATTTACTTCTCTTTTCTTCTTTGTTATTTTAAAGTATAATATAATAAGTCTACGGAATCTGTATTATTATTATAACAACAACAATAACAGATCTTTCGAGATCCTATTTAAAACAAAATAAAACAGAAATATAAAATAACGGAATTAAATAAAGATTGAGTTCAGTTTGTTTAATTTGCTAATTATTAACAACTTTTAAGTAATACTTAAACAATATTTTACGTGTGTTTTAACATAGTTTAAAAATATATATAAATATACACATAACCATAAAAATATAAAAATATTGTGTAAATATGTATATTTTTATATATTTTTAAACTTTTAAGTAAGATTCTTCTTAGTCATAAACATATTGTTGTTATTATTCAATGGAAGCTATTTTTCCAAAAGGAGTGTCTTTGATTGAAGTTCAAACCCAATGAAACGACATCTCCTATCTTATTGTAGAAGTAAGTGCCAAGACAATTTATGGTTAATACTGAACTTTTTCACACACTAGGAGATGATTTTCAGCAAATACAACTGACCATCTAACAACTGATATTCCAGGATTCAAACGTTCAGAATTGCTAAAAAGTCTTCTGCACAATCACATGATCAGAGCCTCTCATGAACTGAATTCACTTTGATTCTCTTGAACATCTTCTTTTCTTGCTTCAGACATTGTAACGAATACAGCTAAGTCATTACAACCATTGAATAACATTAGAAGAAAGTAAAATAGAAAAGAAAAGTAATTTGGTGCCAAATTCTGAGCAAGTCCTTCATGACTGTTTCTGAGAACTTTATTTTTATCAAGCTGTGCAAAACAGGTCCTCAATGGTAGTTTGGTCCCAAATATAAAGTCAGATAAAGGGCTTCCATGAAGAAGATAGATGACGGGCCCTTTGGAATGACCTAAAGCATTGGGTAGTGTTTATGTATATATACACAACTGGTTGTGTATGTCTATAGAGCAAAGGTTAGCTGCGAATTGTATTTTATATGTATTCAATATCTATTCTAAAAAGTATAGATAATGACCTCTGACATTGTGATGGTTGCAATGAAACAGTTCCACAGAAATCACAGACAAAAAATTAAATCAGTGACATTAAGAATTTAATATCCGCCATCCTTCTACAATCTTATGTGGAAAAAAATTAACCCAGTCCACGTCCAACAACATCTACAACTAAATGGGGGCCCCATTTAGTTCGAGTCCTGGAAGGCATTTATAGAGGAATGTAGGAATTTATATTTCTGTGGAATATCTTGATTTCTTACCTTACATTTAGGGCACTTCTGAGCGTTTCTTTCTCCATGGTGTTTTTCATCGGCCCATTCTTTAAGTAGGAGATCTCCTTTTTTAAACTGTTTACAAGTGAAACCCGTGTGCCAAGGGCAATGGCAGACGAAACACCAGGCCAAGCTACACTCATGGCAAACGACACTAGAAAGAAATAGGCACAAAGAGTTAATCGTTATAATTTAGAAAAAAATATTAAATATGAAACCAACACAGTTAACGGGCAACAACTCAGCAGCACGTGGCTCAGACATCGCCCTTCGCAACCAATCACGCAGAGGCACCTGTTTTCGCGCCAAAAAACCTTCAGCTGAAAGCGCAGACCGAACAGAGAGCGGCATTCAAACGATTTAAAAAGTCCACGGTGATCTCGCTTCTCCTTCCCTGAAGATGGATTCATGACAGAAAGCTTGGACCACTCCAAAATTCTTACTTGGCTGTGGAAACCCGACAAGAATTCTTTAATCTTCGTCGCCAAGAAAGTTTCATGTCTTATTTATATTTTTCATATTAACAAAGTAATAATTAGTATTATGTATTATTACGATGAATTCATTCAAAGTCACAAATCACTTAATTTTGTATGTATAGCATGATGTAAAAAGTATTTTATTTTTACTTACATGTTTCTTCATTGCTTTGAACAAAATCTATGTTGCAACGTCTGATTTTTCAACAATATTACATCATTTATTCAGTACTGTATTGCTTTCGGTATAAAATGATACCTATTTTAACATATAAGTATATTTCACTTTTCATCATACAATTATTAGTTGAAGAGAATATTTTTATTTTGGAAAGTAGAATTTAGTCAATACTTCACTTATGATTAGTGAATTTAGTCACTTATAATTATTTACAAGTGACGAAATCTAGTTTCCAGAAAGAATTCCAAAAAGCTTTTTAGTACTGAAATAGATGCGAAAGGTCAATGTAAGTTATCCTATGTGTTTTTTTTCTATAAACAAGACGTATCCGAGACATGAAGAGAGACGTTCACAAAAAACAGCTTTGTTTCAGCTGTGACATCATTCCTGTGGCTTCGAGGGAAGAAGCAATCGTTTTCGACATCAATGGAAATGTGACATCATTTGAAAAGTAAAGTTAACTGATAACAAAATATTCTCTTCAACTAATAATTGTGTGTTGAAAAGTGAAATATATTTCTATGTTAAAATAAGCATCATTTTATGCCTAAAGGAATATAACAGTGAATGCAACATTGTTGAAAAACCAGACATTGCAACATAGGTGAATGAAGAAAACATGAAAGTGAAAATATTTCTTACTTGGAAGAAAAAGTCCAAACATCTAAAGGAGAACAGATCGTCTGGAAAAAATAGTGTGGATAAATGGAAATTTCATATAAATGGTTCAAGTAAATAAAACCATTTAAGAATATCTGTAAAGCAGTAAATATCATCCAATAAAGATATAAATATGAGAAATTTTACCGTCTGAACACCGTAATCTAAGCAACTAGACATAGGATGTTCCAGAACGAAGAAAGGAGATTCACCAGGTTATAAATGGATTTTGGACGTAATACAGAAGCAAGTTAGAAAGGACTGCAGATATGGAAACAGAAGAATACAGAGGATTCATTACGATACAAGTTGATTACAAAAAATTTCAGACCACTGAGGTGCACACCCGTGATTCGTCCAAGGACTAGAAAGGCAGCGTCATAAGTAACATTCCATTAATTCCAATTCGTCATTGGAGAGAATAGGAAAACGCAAAGGATTATTGCGAGACAAGTAAGGGTCTCTCAGTCAACAGTACACAACAAAGAAACTGCAATTGGTTAAACTTCACAAATCCCCTGTGCTGCTGTCAAGACAAGTTGCAGACTGACGATCAACTGCCGAAAATTATACGAGGCCGATAAAGGAAAATTTGTTGCGCCTTTGGACGAGGCTTATGTGTACCCAAGTACACATATTGCCCAGAGCAATAATTTACAGGCCATGGGGTGAAAAAAATGATCAAAAATGATATCAAGAATGTGAGAAAAGTTTTCCAACGCTGCTATAAGGGAAAATTCCAGATTCGTCAGATGATCAACAACGTCAAAGTTAACTCCCTCAACTATCAGAGACATGATTCATTTTACCGTAAAAAAAATTCCTTTCCTGTTTGAACTAGGCATAAATCAAGTTTATGTGCACCAAAATAAAACTTCCAGTCATACCTCTAAGTCGACCGTGGATTACTTAAAAGCTCTTGAACAAAAACCGTCAATACGAACCAATTGCTTTTTCTAATATCGCGGTTATTAAAACGGGCCCTTGGAAGTTGGCGATCACATTCGTTTGTGTTAGAGAGGAATGGGAGCCGATTGATACGAATTCTCTTGAGAAGAAGTCTTTGTGTTGCAGGAGACAAGGCAAATAGTTTGAAATAAGGGCTATCAGATAGAACAGACTTGAACGTGGCGTCGCGGATTTTTCGTAATGTTGTGAAGGTTAGCAACTATTCACTTGTAACGTAATCAACTCTGTATTCAACTTCATAAATCGCAGAAGATTAAAGATAACAGATATAACCACGTTTGTTTCAGAAACTGATCGTGTGAAGTGAAGAGGATTTAATGAAGAAAAGATTTGAAAATTATAATTGTCAATAGAATTTCATTAAATCACTGCAGGAACTTTACTGTTTCCAGAAGAATTTATTTAATGAAGAATTATAATAAGGAAATTCAAGATCGAATTGTTATTATCAATAGAATATAATTGATATTTTAAATCAAATGGCTTCTTATTTTATTATTGAAACGTAGTTTTCTAATTCTAATGAGTTTAATTTCAAGAGACTGCTCAAAGTAATTCAAGTATTTATTAATTGTGTTAAACTGGATAGATAATATCTATTAATGCCATCATTTCTTCTATCACAGAAATCAATGATAGATTTGCAAAGTTACAAAAGGAACCAAAAAGATTTCGCATCTCGAGCTGAGGTCGTTTCGTCCTGTATTTTACTTTTGTGTGAAAGAACAACTGCAACTTAAAAAAAAAAAGAATTTTAAGAGTTTCCGCAGAATAGAAATTGTACAAAGAGTGAAAACTTTCAGTCTGAAATCTCCCCTAATTGTCTGCCAGGATTCTTTCAATGTAAGGAAAAGATAAACTTGAATAATTAGGATCTTTTCTATTTTTGGTATTATTCTATTTAAGTACAGTCGGACCTCTATTTAACGAACCTCTATTTTGCGAATTTCTATATTTTGCGAACTTTTCTTTGGAACCAAGAACATTTTGCTAATTTCTTCGTAAAATAACCTCCAAATAGTGAAGTGCATTTTCTATTTAACGAACTTTTTTGTGGTATCTATTTTTCTTTCTCCTTGAAATGTTTTTACAAGGCGCCAATCGTTGTCATTCTTTGCATTTCAACCAGAAAGTGCAATCCCCAATCCACTCCATATCCCCCTTTCAGCCTCAATGGAATATCCTGCTAAAGTAATATCTGGTGAAAATAAAGACGTTGATGATAATATTGTTGAAAATTGGATAACGGAGACTGTGAGTAAAATTTTAAAAGACTATAAGCCAGAAAACATCTTTAATGCGGATAAGACTGCTTTATTTTTTCAATGTTTGCCTCAAAAGTAACGTTTAAAATTGAAGAATGCTTCGGAGGAGAACAAAGCAAAGCAAGAATAACTGTCTTGTTAGGTGCAAATATGACTGGACATCACAAATTGAAACCATTAGTTAGCGGGAGAAGCAAAACTCCAAGATGTTTCAAAGGCGCAAAATCTTTGGAGGTAGATTATGACTTTAAAAAAAAATTTGGATGATGTCAGAAAAATGGCTGTGAAAAGTGGCTTCAAAAATTGGACAAACTTGATTTAGACATGATTGCAGAGCGTCGCAAAATTTTCAAAAGTTTCAAATTCAGTATCTCAAGAGAATAATGCGAAAAGTAATGACTGCGCTTGACAACAATAAATCCATGCCAAAGATCAACTTACGGGAAAGCGTATCAGAAATTGTCAAAGCATGGAACTATGATGTCACAGATTATACTTTTTGTAACAGTTTTTGCTGACAAACAGCTGGATTCTTTGTCAACAATGATAATTCGGCAAGTACGGAGGACGAAGACGATATTCCCTTAGAGGAAATAAAAGAAATGTGGATACAGCTGAGGATATAAGAAGAAATTAACGATGATGTGCTGATTAATGATTATCTTTCACTTGATTTTGAAGTTGAGACCTCGGAAACACTAACTGAATCGGATATTTTGGACAGTGTGAAAAATAAAAATACAGCAATGAATTGCGATGAAGATGAAGATGATGAAAATGGAAATGATCATGATGCAGAAATAAAAAAACCTTCGTATGATGAAATGTTAAAAGCACTTGAAACAATCCGACGCGAATTACAATTTGAAGAAAATACGCCTGAAGGGGTTTTTGGTGCATTGCAAAGATGCGAGGCATACTATCAGCGAAAACACTTTTTCAATAAAAAAAAAAAGCCTGTTAATTTGTCTGAGTTTTAGTAAAATTTCAGTACGCATGTGGTAATGTATGTTATATGTCATTAAAATTATTACGTTTATTAATAATATTTATTGTTTATATATTTTAAATCTGTTTTATGTAGCTTAAAGTAATTTTAAAAGGTGAATCTCTATTTAACGAATTTTCCATATAACGAACTTTTTTTCGGGATTTAGCGACTTCGTTAAATAGAGGTCCGATTGTTTTAATTAATTTATCGAAATCTACATTCGAAGGTATCACGGATCGTTTAAAGCAAGTGTTCTCATCTACATTGTTGAAAATCAAAAAAGAATTAATAACCTATCAACTGTGCCTTTAAAATTAAATATCAAAAAGTGAAATATTTATAATCAACTAATTTAAATTATCCGGCGTTGCCCATGGAGGTTGGGGTCTTGGTTTTCTTGTAGCCTATATTTTCATCAGGTCCTATAGATTAACTATGCAGAATTTCGTGCAGAGCTATTTAAGCCTTTACCAGTTATCACAATGTGTCAACGGGATGAAATCAAGAGGAGGGGTTCTAAAGTAGGGGTTCTATATTTTCCCCATGAGGTTGATCCCTCACAATAGAGTTTTTGCCATAACGTGATTTAT
>JAFIDM010004315.1:78347375-78361239 GCA_023159025.1 Thereuonema tuberculata
TGGGAAGGAGGGAAATGGTTCTCTCTTTCCAAAAAAGGCTTGATAAAGTGGGCCGATTAGGTCTACGAAATATCGTCGGTGTAATATATGGAGTTATTTAAGAATTATTAAAGAAGTTATTCAAGATGAAGTAAGAAAAGATTGTTGCATGATACTTTTACGGTATTGCAAAATAAGAATAAAACATTAATTTAAATTGATCTCGGGATTTTTACCAACCAAGGTTTGATGTGATTGGGAGACGGGGAGAAAGAGATGGGAAGTCTTATATTCTCCGATCTTGATCTTAATTTCATATCTAGGGATCTCGAGTTACAAAATTCGAATATAATATTACTTTGTATCTATCGTGATTTTTTTTCCAACTGGGAAAGTTTCAAATGATTTCCTCACAATTTCAATTTCTTTCTCATCCACATCAGGAGATTTTTTTTTTGAAGAATTTCAGGTAGTTTACGATAAACAAATGAGGAAAAGGAATCGAAACATTTAAGAATAAATGCGTTTAATGAATTAATAAATTAGTAAGTTAATTAACAAAATAAGCAAACCATATGTTTGTTATTTTATTCTTTGTGGGTGGTTTTTGTATTTTTATTTTGAAAAAAAGAGAAGATAACGAATGAAAGAACATTGTTAAACAACAAAACATATTCTTCAAAAAAATGTAACTTTTCGAATTTACAGAAAACGAGGTGTTTTTTTCCAGTGTCAGGAATAACGTGAATGTTTATCATTTACGGAATTTTCATATTTAATTATTAGTTGACGAAATCTACATATCCGAAAAATCATTGAAAAAACGTATGTTTCGTCATGGTTTATGCAGACAACATGAATGCGATCCTCAAATAATAAAGGAATTAATTATTTTAATGCCTAATAAAATTCATTACTAAAAGACATTTCTTGTTTAGGTCTTCTTTAGGTCTCTAATTTCAGAAAGGAATCCCTTCCTCTTCTACAATGGAGTCAAAATGAAATTAACGATTATAAAAAGAAATACATAATTGTTTGTGATAGAACCTATTAGTTTAATTATTTTTAAAAATTAATATATTTTCTAAGAATTAAATCGATTTGAAATTAAATTACAATCAAATTACAAATTTAAATTATAATAAAGAAAAAGTAATGTTTATACATATTAGATTATTTTTTTATAATTATCTATTTCGTTATTATTAAAATTGGTAATAAATTACAACAGAATTGTAGAATAAGTAATTTTGTTTAATAATTTTTTTCCAAGCATCATATTTATCAAAGCTAAATCTTGGATTAAATTTTATTTATGAACATATCATGTGTCTTCAAAATTTTATTCTACAAGGTGGTTATAATTAAAGTTGACCTATTTAGAACATACTGCAGCTGCAACGAATAGTCGGAGAGACACCAAAAGTAGTATATATACTATTCAGAAAATGCGCTCAAAGATTCTGCAAAAAAAAAAAAAAAAAAAAGTTATAAAATCGTCCGCTAGAGGGCGCTTTTTGCTACAACAATGAAAATAATTGTAGAAAAACATTAAACATGCAATGCTATAACAACAGAGTACGGTTTTAATTCTAACGGTTTCGCTTTTTTTTTATTGTAAAAGTAGTCCAAATCTCATCACAATTGCATAGGGTTAATCTTTATGCAAAGAGAAAACAATCTGATTTACATAGACACCAGGAACGCAGCTGACAATGGACTGTAAATAATCGGTGTGAACTGAGATCGTGTTATTAGCACAGCCGCGATGACGATGAGTTTACAAAAACACGTATTGATGGTCAAGTTTTATAACGAAAGTCATGATAATGCTGTAGCTGTGATTCGTGAATTTCGTCGGGCTAAAAAAGTACGCCATGGACCAATGTCACCACAAAGTCTGAGAAAAATGATGAAGAAATTTGAAGAAACCGGATCTTACAGTGTGCAACGTGGCAGAGGACGAAAGTGCATCAGTGATCACGTGATTGAAGACATTGCCACATCAATCGTTCAGCAGTCCTTGGAGAATACTGCAGGTTCAGATAGTGCCCGAGCCACATTACGACAATTACATCTTCCCTGGAGCACAGTTAGAAAGATCCTGAGAAATTTATTTTATTTTTTTCCATACAAGATCAGTCACAGACAAAAACTGCTTCTAGGCGACAAGGAGAAACGACTCACTTTTGCATTGACCTTTCTGGCGAGGATGGAAGTTCATACGTCGTGGCCATGAGAAATCCTTTGGAGTGACGAAGCACACTTTAATTTGAATGGCATTGTGAACGCCCTAAAATTGCCATGTGTGGGCCAAGAAAATTCTCATGTTTTCCAGGAAATGCCTCTGCATTCGCCCAAGCTTACAATCTGATGTGGGTTCACAGCCAACTTTATCCTGGGTTCTTATTTTTTTGAAGAAATTACTGCTAATGGTCCTCAGACATGTTCCGCGACTGCGGCTAGATATCGTGACATGATACAGAACTTTGTGATATCCCAGCTGCAGGAAAGACAGTTTCTTGATTCAATCTCTTTTATTCAAGATGGTGCACCTCCTCACATTGGAAGGTTCGTGCAAACTTTGTTGCGTCAACACTTTACCAATAATCGAGTAATTAGTCGCATGTTCCCTACTGCCTGCCCACCACATTCTCCTGACCTAACTCCATGCGATTTTTGGTTGTGGTGATACCTAAAGGATGTGATGTATTTTGGAGGAATTGCAACATTAGCAGAATTAAAAGACAGTATCAAGCTACATGTGCAAACTATCATGGGTGATCAACTACGGTTGAGCATACAGTTCATCGTCTACAAACACATTTGTCAGGAGGGACATATTCAGCAATATCACACGACTCGTTCAAACGTCTGATACTGGTTGTGTGAAATAAATGTGCTTTTGAACATTCTGTTTTCGTTTTCCGTTCATATAACTGTAACAGCGCCTTCTGGCGGACGATCTTCTAACTATTTTTTTTTTTCCAGGATGCTCTAAATGAGCCAACTTTAATAACCATCTTGTACATTTAAAAAGTTATTTTGTTTAGCCTTTTTTTGCCATTTATTTTATTTTATTTATTTATTTACTTTGTTTTTTTTTGTTTTCTTTTTGAAGATAAAAATAAAAAATTTCTAATCACAAAGTTGATTGTGAAACAAATGTAAGGAGTAAGAAGTAAGAAGTGCGGGTGGAATAGATTTATAAAATTTACACAATAATGAATTATCAGATAGGAAAGCTTCTTTTTTTTTATTTCTAAAAGTGTTAATTCTTAGAGTGAATATTTTAAACATTTTTACAAGATAAAAATCGAATACAGATATTTATTGTTTAATTACTCTTGGTTGTTAATCCTCATGGCTGAAGGAATCAATTCTCGATCGGCGAATGTGGGCATTTCTAAATTCTCCTCCAGACGGATCTATTCAGCCCAGAATGGATTTCTTTACTGTGGGTAGAGACGGGCGAGCGTTTACTTGGCCTCATCTCAATCTCAATGAAACCTTACCTCCATCGTGATCTATTTAAGATCTGTTCTTATTTTAATCATTAAATTATAAGAATAATTCTTTAAAAATTATGAATTACTTTATTAAATTATTACAATGAAATCGCTTTTGTTCAGTCTAAGGCTCTATTAAACAAAACTAAGGTAAACGATTTGAAAAAGTATTTTTTTTCCATATTTGATCGATAACAAATATTCTGCTACAATCTGTATTGATAGGTTTTTTTGTTTTGTTTTTTCCTCAAACTAATTGTTATTTACTGAGATGTAAATTTTTAGTTTGAATTAAGTTAACAATTAATGGTAAGTGAGTGATTTTCAAGAGATGCTAGTCATTAAAATAAACCAAAAAATAATAAAATAAAAAAAATCAAATAAAGAAGATAATAAATTTGTAAAAATTATTAACGTGCGCTATAATAAAACTGATTCTTGCGACGCCGACGCACTTGTCAAATAAGATAAAAATACAATAAAATTGTTTAAAAATACTACTAGTTTCGGCCCATGTTTAAAGGGAGGCCTTCTTCCGGTAAAAATAACCCAAAGACTAAATATATGCGTTTAAATAGCCAAAGGAAGCCTAGTGCATGATGGGAATTGGCAGGCACCAATCATCGCCTGCCTTTCCATTCCCATCGTCGGCGTCGCAAGAATCGAAGACAATAAATAAATATAATAAATAAAACCAGTCAGCTACCCGTCGCTTCGCTCCGGAAGTCTCGCGTATGTAACGGAAAACAGTTGGTTATTTATTAAAAAAAACACACACACAAATTATATCAAGTAATTAAAACTTTTAAAGTTTTTTTTTTTTATTATTATTTTAATTTTTGATGTCTATATCCTCTCAATCCACGACTGCTTTTCGAATCAGCGTGTGAATCATATATCTATGATATATTTTTATTTTTTATAGAGATTAGAACGTAATCCTTGTGGTCTAATTCCTAAGACGTCTAACTTCGGAGCAGAAGGTTGCATGTTCGATTCCAGTAGATAACTTGTAGAAATTATTTCTATTTTTGTAAATTACAATAATTGCACTAGACAGACAGAGAAATAAAATATTTTTGTAATATAGATACACTTTTCAGTGGCTTTTGAGTTACAAATAGTGAGTTTTCAGTATTCTACTTTATAGAAATAGTGCTTCATTCTTTCTTGAGTCTCTTTTTTTTATTTCCATTGACACTTTACAGTGGTTTTTGAGTTATAAATAGTGATTGTTTTTTAGTAACAAATAGCGATTTTTCAGTATTCTACCTAATAGAAATAGTGATTCTTTTTTTTTTCTTTTCTTTTTTATCCAATTCCAATTGATACTTTTCAGTGGTTTTTTGAGTTACAAATAGTGAAAATTATCTACTAATCTAGGCCATCAGATTGTTCGATATATATATTTGAAGAAGAGATCTTCAGATGAACGTTGGTTGATATAGATGATAAATGAAGATCATAGCTTGTATACGAAATTCTTCGCGACAAATTGATTGTGACTATTTTTTGGAGTGAAGATAACCAAATTCTGTTGAATTGTGACTCAAAGACATAAAGTTGAACGTGAGTGAAGAGAACGTTTTCCAAATGTATGGCAACTTTATTTAGAGTTTGTCCTTGAGCTTTATTGATAAACATCGCATAAGAAGGTCTGATCGGAAATTGTTTTCTTGTGAAAGTGAATGGAAGTAGATTATCGCATGGTTACATCCTACGGATGAAAACAAAATCTCCTTTGTGAGTTCCTGTTATAATTTCGGTTTCTATGAGATCATTATCGAATGAATTGCATTTAAATTGAGTTCCATTGCAGTATGCAAACTTGGGATTGATGTTTCGCAACAATATTATTGGAGATCCAATCTTCAATGACAAACGATGTTGAGGAATACCGCTGAGATTCAATGCATTCAGATACTCGGACCGATAGAGATGTTCATGTGGTGGATTATCAGAAGTATCAATTTTATTCGCACTTGTATGCTCTGTATTCTCTCCTTGTATTCTTATTCTTATCATTCGATTGATGTTATCGACACTCTCATTCATCTTGGTTGATGAGCCGCATATTTATCGTTAGTTTTTTGTCTTTGTCTTTGTGATTCTAGCTTTTTGAGTTACAAATAGTGATTTTGCTGTAATCTATCTAATAGAAATAGTGCTTCTTTCTTTCTTGACTCCAATTGATACGTTTGAGTGGTTCTTGAGTACAAATAATGATGGTTTTTGAGTTATAAATAGTATTTGCTCAAAATTCTACCTAATGAAGTACTGCTTCTTTCTTTTTTGACTTTCATTTTTATAACAATTGTTACTTTTCAGTCAAACTCAGTTCAGCATTGACAGATAAGTCAAAAAAACAATATAAAGAGATTTATAGTTTCCATGGCCTAATAGATAAGATGTCTGATTTCGGATCAGAAGGTTGCAGGTTCGATTCCTGTCGCGGATATTTCACTGTAAAAATTTTTCTATTTTTCATTCTCACAGAAAACTGCGCCGGACAGACAGACAGACAGAGAGACAGAGACACAGAGAAATAAAAGATTTTAGTAATATAGATTGAGAAAATCAAAAAAAAGAAGAAGAATTCATCAACAGAAAAGAATTTTAAAACAACAACCTCCTTATCTTCAGCAGACGTCAAACTTAATTAAAAATAATTAAAAAGAAAGAAAATTACAAAGCCCATTCCACATAAAAAATATACATTAGAAAGAGACTGTGGATACCTGAATTGCAAGATTCAGTCCATGAGTTCAAATGGATTAAAAGGGATTCATTATTTCAACTGCAAAAGGAAAAAAAAAATATTGAAAATTCATGCATGAAGAATAGTCCAGATTTGGAAAAATCCTGGTTCCCAGTAGGAAAAATAGTCTTCAATCGGATTCCTGTATTTTAAAATAGGGTTTTGTTCGTTGTTTATATTCTAACAGTTCTCTGCTTTTCTAATGGAAAAAAATTTACATTCTTTAAAGTGTGATTTGATAATCACGACTAGCGTGTACACTGATTTCTATTTCCCACTCACCATAATATAACATAACATATTCCTAACGAAAACAATTGCTTAGGAAAGTCTTCCCTTATATATATGCAGCTCACTGTATAGGTCCTTTTTTTTTAGGGATTTCCTCACTCCGGGATGAGATATTATCTCGATATTTCGGCCCCGTGCCTTCTTCGGGAGATATATAAAAGTCAATCATATGAAGTAAAGCGTAGAACTAACAACTTCCGTCGTTAGTTTCTCGGATAAGTTGCTCATGATGTTTGTTCCGAGCAAATGGTGGCCGCACTGTGAAATGGAGAGGGGGGGTGGAAGGGAAAGAGAAAAAAGAAGATTAGGAGAGGCATTTGGAGGGTTCCACTGAAGAAAGGTAGGAATAAGCTTCTCAGATCGACAGGTTTTAAGGAAGAAAATCCTAAAGCCGGGATACCTAGAGTTTCGCACCTCCTGAGCATGTTATCGGTGGAGTTTGGCTGGCTGATGAGCACTAATAAGTGCGAAACGGTCCGTCCCAGTTTCTTCACGATGACAGCTCGGGGTGCGAATCCTTTGCGTAAATTGTGCGTGTCAATTGTGTTCCTAGTTAGTTCACTCCGCACGTTAAAGAAAGGTTAATAAAATCCTAAATTGTTAGTTCTTGCGCTTTCCTTCATGTGATTGACTTTTATACATCTTCCAAAGAAGGCCCGAGGCACGGGGCCGAAATATCGAGATAATATCTCATCCCGGAGTGAGGAAATCCCTAAAAAAAAAAGAAAGGACCTATACAGTATCATATCTCACTCCTCCTTCAGGACCAAACTGTATGCGGCTCATTTCAAAAAGATTTGTTTTCAGTTTTAAAGCTAACTAACTATTTGTTTTTTATTGAAAATATAAATTTATGGTTAAATCATCAATTGTTAACATGAAACTTACAGTTTCTTATAAAATAAATGAAACACATAAATTCATACAAGTAATTTCTAAATCACGAAATCTCTTAAAAATTTACATCTTGAATGTTAAACGATCGCTTTTCATAATAACGATAAGTTTTTATTTTTATTAGTTTAGATCATTATCGAAGGTGATCTGATGAAACTGGTAAAAAATAATGGTGACCATAGCCCGAGGGATCCACCACTTAACAACGCCTGTTCTCTCCTACGCTGGTTGGGGTAATGCACTGGGTTGAGAGAATGGATTACAGTTAGTATAAGCGAATAATAAAAGAGAAGAGGCAGGAAAATAAGAATAATAGATTTAACAAAGGATAACATATAGATTGTGACGAGACGACGTTTTCCCCATAAAGAAATTGTAATTAATTTTAGAATTTAAAGTTACGAAAAAAAAAAAAAAATTTATTGTCTTTCCTAAAATTTAGCATTAAGATAATTAAGTATATTTTAATTTGTGAAATACGAAAGCTTCATAGTTTTAGATTAAAAAGTTAAATAAAGAATAAAGAAAAAACTTATTAACGTGTGAGTTTTTTAAGAAGTTTATAAAAATTATTGGAAACACACAATGCGTAATTAAAAAGATTTTATATTAAAAAATCTTAGTTAAAAAGATTAAGAAAATAAATAAAAAAATAAAAATATTTAAAAACAATTCCTGTACAGTTTCAGGGAATCATAGTTCCCCATCATCAGCAAGATGGTTACACAAGGGAATGCTGGATTATATAGGTGTGGTTTTAATTATTCGTAAATTTGAGTTCATTCATTGGTGTAAGTTGCTCGTACGTTGCAGTCTAATGATGACGTTGTCTATGTAGATATTCACAAATGAACATGAAACAAATAACCAACTCCCATATTTAGATATTCTCATTCAAAAAGAAAATAATAACCTATTGACTTCATGTTATCGATAGCCGACTTATTCTGGAAGAATATTAAACTTCCACTCAGAAACTCCACATAGTTATAAATACAGTATAATAAAAATGCTTCTCGATAGAGCGTTTACTTATTCATCTAATAAGACCACACTAAATAATGAGATCTGCTGTATAAAAAAATTACTGATCAGAAATGATTACCCAAGTACATATATCAATGATTGTATAAAAAAAAATATTTTACAACATATATAATCACAAAAAATCAAAAAACTCAAGACCACTGTTTTGTAAAATCCCATATATCCGTCAATGAGAATCTAAACTGAAACAAATTTCAAAAGATACCCATATATATCCAGTATATAAGTTAGAAAATAAACTGAAATTTGAATATAATAAAAAAGACCCCCTGAAGCAAGATAGTGAAAGTATAATTTATAAAGTGAAATGCAGAAACAAAGACTGTTTTTACATAGGCAAAACTGAAAATTCTCTAAAAAAAACGACTATATAACCATCAATATGCCTGTAAAACCCAAAATACCAACTCATCTATGATATCAAACCATATGTGCAAATATGATCACTATCCTGACTTTGAAAACGCATCCATTATAAAACATGAAAAAGACCCAACAAAAAGGAAGGTGAAAGAATCAATAATTATTTATTTGTCCCGTTCATACAATACGAAATTGTCAAACAACAATGTAAAGAAATATTGTACTAACATTACTCTGCAAAAAAAAACTATAACAACAAATAGAACGTGAAACTAAAAAATCTTCATAGGAAACCACCTAACAAGAAACGTAGACGATTCCACCTGGATTATTCATAAATATAGGAACTATATTTATATTTGTCTCCAATTATTCCGACGAAATAAAAAATCCCTACAAAATTAAATCGACTAAGCCCCAATATCTACATAGACAACGTCATCATTAGACTGCAACGTACGAGCAATTTACACCAATGAATGAACTCAAATTTACGAATAATTAAAACCACACCTATATAATCCAGCATTCCCTTGTGTAACCATCTTGCTGATGATAGGGAACTATGATTCCCTGAAACTGTACAGGAATTGTTTTAAATATTTTTATTTTTTATTTATTTTCTTAATCTTTTTAACTAAGATTTTTTAATATAAAATCTTTTTAATTACTGATTGTGTGTTTCCAGTAATTTTTATAAATAATAAATAAGAAATTTCAGCTTAGAATTGCGAGTTAGCGTTTTGGCGGGAAATTCAGATGATGACTCATTCACATCTGGCCTCCAAGTTCTAGGAATTTCAATGGTCAGTTTTTCCAAATAAGGTAATATTCGAATCCTAGAATCTCATTGATTCATTTGACGATTGTGCACACGCCTTCAAAAAACGTCAGTTTCCATATTAGGAAATATCTAATTTTAGCAACTGTCATTTGTCGATTAGATTTGTCACGTATTATGACTTTACGTCATTATGGCTATTTAACCTTTAGCAGAGACAATAATCTCTTATGCTCCGGTGCCTTATGCCCTTACACCTCTGACATCATGACATCTTGACATCGTAATTCAACTGACGGTAGCCTTGGCAGTGTTAAGACATAGTTTTTTATACCTTAGGTGGGCAAAGTCTGGATAGACCTTATTTAGACCGTCACAAGCAAGCAAGTCTTCAACTAACAGATAAGTAGAACCTAGCGTGAACTTTGAAGGCGGGAATTTCGAATTTAGTTAGTGTGACTTAGCTGAATAATTTCAAGAAGTTAATTTCAACAATAGTAATTTAAATATAGTGCCTCAGGATATAACTTTAGTGCATGTGGAAATATACTTCGCCACGGAAACACGAGTGAACTTAGTGTTTAATTAGTGCTTACAACTACAGTATTGAAAGTGCAGGATTTATGATAGGATAACTAGACGATGGAATTTTTAGTAATGAATTCAGGCAAGTCGAGATGAAAATAGCGTGAGTTAGGTGCAACCAAAGCTTTCGCATTAATCCAGCGAGCACCCCTCAGCTAGGAGCGTCATTATTGTGATCCATTTAGTTTGTAACTTTATTTATGGAATTAGTACTTTTCCGAATGATGTGATGGCGGGAAGTCCACAATTATGTTTATAAGTTGGATGAATAAATGTTAAGTTTTATTAAGTTCAACCATATGTGACTTCACTTCATTGTAGTAGCTGGATATCGTCGACACTACGCCCTGGGAATAGCTGAGCTAGTTACCGAGTGTTTGTGAAGGCAGAGGAGCGTTTGGTTGTGTCGGGGAATTAAAACTTTTCTCGGCAATAGTCTGGTTGGCGCCCAACATAAATAGAAATTTTGGAGTTTTACCCCGACCCATTACTGTTTTCAGCGCTCTAAGGGGAAATTGGGCGAGCATAGGCATTACCGCTACTCAGCCACCGCACCCTTTCCGTCACAATATATATATATATATACGTGTATTTACAAGTGAGAGGATTTAATGGGGATAGATAATAAGAGATAAAATACATAAGAACACCTTATCCCGGGGCTGTCAAACGAAGCTGATAATACACAAGATTAAATATAAGGTTTACACACATGGATATCCGAAACTAAACGAATGTCACTTAATATAACCGCGATCACATGCCACAGTTTACATGAGTTCTCATTGTTCGTTACGGTTCTCGAAGGCTAAGATCAGGGTTAGAATCTCGAAGTTCTGTCTTTACTCTTGTTCACTCGAAGAACACTCCTGCGGGACGCAGATAGGTTGGGTGGAATCGTCGATCTCACCTTTGCAGTGGATTCTCTCAATGATGCAAACCCGTGGATTGGAGGAACGTTCTCAGACGCGACCAGAGTCCTTCGGATTGGCTATCTTAGTAATTCGTAGGCCTCTACACTCCCACAATGCCTTTCATTACACGAATCCCGAGGATCTAGAAGAACGCTCGAGCCACGTGCATAGGACCTACCAGCTCCTTGGGGATGGAGACGAACGCCTTTTGATCAACATGGAGTCAGGCTATCATTCTCCAGCAGTGGGCTTTCGAACGCGGCGGAAATATGGCCATCCGCCCGCCTTCATCGAAGTACATTTCACTCACCGTCCTGAGGACCGCTCGGCAAACTCTGTGTATTGTTTCACTCGGAGTGACGTCACACAGGAGGCGACGAGTTACCTAAGGGACATCCGAATGCAAGGTGGAGAGAAGACAAAGAAAGGATACAAAAGAAAGCAATAAAACAAAGATAAAAGGTAAGATGGACGCCAGATGGAGAAAGCATCTGGAAGACAACTGATTTTAAGAGACAAAGACGCGTTAAGATTATGATTGGGGAAAATGAAGAAATGAGAAAATATTACTAAAGATTCAATATATATAATATGATGAAAATAAAGGATAGGAAAGAGAGAAAGTATGTGACAACCACAAATACTTATTGATACTGAAAAACTGCTTCTTTTCGACATCTTTGCAAGTTTTTTTTGAATTCTTGAGGCCACCAGTCCATGAAATTGTGTAGGTTAGTATTTTGTAGCCTATTTGTTTAAAACTGAGGGTTTTTTTTTTTTTTTTTTTTTTTTTTTTTGGTGTCCGAATAATGTGGTCGTAAGTTAAGAGAATAAAACCGATCGAGCTTTTTTAAAGATGGCTTTATGGATGAAAAAGTGACGAATGACTGACAAGTCACAACATGTACTATTACTTCGCAACAGTGAAATAGGATACCATTCATTCAATGAAGGAAGAGTACCATATGTCTGACTATGAAGCGGGGTGTTTATTTTATCTTTTTTTGCAGTCAATGGATAGCTTATATAAATAGAAATCAAATATCACATTAGTTTTTCACATTTGTGGGATCTTATCCTTTTTGCAATCACCCATTCGTGTACATGTAATATCTACGAAAATACAATATTAGGGTCAATCCATACCAAACGGTCCAGAAAACATTAAATTGGTTGCTTAACCATTTTAAATAAAATGATTTTTTTTACTGTTGTTACCCCTATGCATGAGTAATTCAAAACAGGCATTATTTTGTTTTTATTTGACTTCGTTTAAAAATGGCGTCCATTTTTGTTTTATGGTTTCTGGCATTTTTCGCCTTTGCAGACAGTTGCGGTAAATTTGATAACCCAGCTAAGAAAAGTGATAGAAAGCTGTGGTAACATTATTTTCAGCACATTTCAAGCTACATTTTAAGTCCTATACCTTTTTACCATATTTCTAATGCAAATGGCTGAAATTTAGAACCGAAACTAATATTCGCTTTTGAACAAAAATCAAAGTTAGGGTTGTTTTTTTTTAGCAGGAAGGAACGAAATAAAAAAACTATAATTTTTTTTGAGAAAAGATATATATCCAAAGGTTTAGCAAAAAATATTTCAGCTCTGTTACTGGCTTCCTAATTTAGTTATAGCTATTGAAAAATGCTTGTTTTTCATTTTTTTCAAAGTTTGAGCCCCAATATCTCTGATGGGGGACTTAATAAAAATTTGATATTTACAGTATAAAGAGAACTTTATGAGAGGTAACTGTGAAAAAAAAATTGAGTTAGATACCTGCGTTAGATACATACACTTCATTTTCAAACTTCATTTTCTTCATTACCACCCGCAACAGAATGCTTTGCCGAAAATGTAAGGCTTGCTCACTTTTAAACTATTTTGTGGTTATCTGCAACAGTCCTTTATTACCATGCCTCGATCCAACATCGTTTGTCTGGCAGAGATGAAGTGAACAAAGAGCTTTATCCCATTGCTATTCCACAAATTACTCCAGTTTCACCAGAGTACATTATACCAATGACGAAATGTTGATGCCGATCTGATGAACCCTGCAAAACTATGCGATGTAACTGAAGGGCAAATAATATTTCCTAAATGTGTTAATGCTTCCACGAAGGGGAAAAGTGCTGTAATCCACATACCAACATCGCTGAATCAATAACTGAAAGTGACTCTGAAGGAGAATTTTAGTTTGATGGGTATATTTCATTTTGTATTAGGGACTATATTATCTTGTCCCTTTTTCATTTAATTTAAAGTTCCTTATTGTTAAAAATTAAAGCATAGTTTCTCGATATTGCATATAAGATATTGAAATTGATTTTTTTAAGTGATTATTACGTTTCAATAAAGTCCCTTAATAAACACATTTTTATTGTAATTACTGCATATATATAATATCCCATCCAAAACACTTCGTGTAAAATAAGTTGCCAAGACTCACATGCTCATAATGCTTTCACTGTTAAAAAGATATGAGATCTCATGTAGAGCCAAGCCCCTAACTCTACAAGCCCTAACTCTAAAAGCCCTAACTCTAAAAACCCTATATCTTGCTCAAAAAGTATGCCTTGGCCGTTTCGTGGCTGTCGCACAGACAATCCCATGGAGTTATGTAAAGGATATGGAGTATGCCAAGGCACACTTTTTGACCAAGATATTAGGGTTTTTAGAGTTAGGCATGTAGAGTGAGGGGCTTGGCTCTACATAAGATCTGATAACTTTTTAACAGTGAAAG
>JAFIDM010004315.1:78366239-78388363 GCA_023159025.1 Thereuonema tuberculata
AAGCTTTATTTAAAATGTTGTTTTGGTTTCGAAAGATAAACCGCTTCCGTTAAAGCGTGTATGCCTTTTTATAAAAAGGCTTTTAAAATAAAGTTTTTTAACGAAAACATTAATTTTAAACAAATTGTTTATTTTTCGTCATTAGCGGGGAACGTAATCTTCAAAATGATGTCTCAATCATTGATTTTGATGAAGTATTAAGGGAGTTATGCCGTACCGACACTAAAACTCCTTTGAGAAATAATATATAAGGATAATGGGAACTGCATCCTTCGATATACCTTAGGCAAGGATTCTTCGGTTAAATAGTTCACAATTTCTGGCCCTTGTTTTGGCCAAAGAGAAGTTTTTTTGGAAAAAAAAATAAGCTAAGTTCAGCCTTTCTTTTTCTAAAATAAAACTCAATTTTCTAGTTTTTATTAAAAGATTTTAATTAGATTTAAAATGAATTAATTAGATTTAAAAGGTTTTATTTAGAATTTTAAGATTTTAAAAGATTTTAATTTATTAAAAGATTTTAATTAGAGTTAAAATGAATTAATTAGATTTAAAATAAAAGTGTCATTTTAAAACAGAATAAATTTATTAAAGTTTGAAAATTATCATTTCAACAAGTTTCGGATTTTGGCCTAACAAGTAAGATTTACAACCACTCAGACATCGTAAGAAAGGAAAGAAAGCGGTTTTGTTTACGAAAATTTGATTTGACTAACATTAATTCATATTATAAATGTACATACCCTAATTCTTCTTTATCTCACTCCTTCTAGATATATTATTAATCATCATCATCTTTTCTATCACAAAATAAATGTAAAATTAAAAATACATTTATTTACAATGCAATCTTTACTTCTCTTCGTCTTCAGCTACAAGAAGAAGAGAAGTAAAATGTCTCTTCGAAAATTCCATTGTAAATAAATGTATTTTTAATTTTACATTTATTTTGTGATAGAGAAGATGATGATGATTAGTAACAATAATTCATTTTACGAGTTAAGCGTTATATTTTCTTTAAATGGAAAATTTAAAGTGAGATTGAAAACGTATTATAATTTATAAATGCAGCCAAGTCCTTCTTATTTCGTTTCTATTTTCTCCATTTTTATACCAAACAATAAAAAAAATGCAGCTTCAAAAAAAAAAAAAAAGGTTCCTGTTCTTTTAATAGAAATATTAAATGTAATAATAAATACTATTTTAAGATACTTGTTTCTTTTAAAAATACAGATTTTTATAAGACAATGAACACTCTAGTCCTCATCAGTGTGAAAAGGACAATGGGAACGAAAAGGGAAATAATCAAGTGTTTAGGTTCCAACTGTAGATAGATGCAATTTAATTCAAAACACAGGAAGGCGTTCAAGAAAGTTGGATTAACGAAAATGGTAAAATAGAGGATTTCATTTCAAAGCCTAGAACAGTACAATTTCAATATAATTTCGAATTTAACAAGAGAATTGATAAGAATAATTTCGAAAATATCATGAATGACTCTTTCTAATTCTAATAGATTATCAACTTGCCGTGTTAATACATTTGTACACATTACATTTTATATTAATCTAATATATTATTTTTCGTTTTTTTTAAATTTTTTTTTTTTATTAACCATCTTATTTGTTTTCGGTACTTCGTAGATATTGGATTCTATCCTGACAATAGAGGGGTCTTTTTCTTTCTTTCACTTAAATGAAGTAAAAGCAGCTCATTTCTTCTCACAACCACCAATTTTCTTTCCGATTTGAACTTGAATATTGAACACCAATATTCTTACAATTCAATCCAATCCAATTGAACAGTTCAAATTCAATAATAATTCCAATATAATTCCGATTTAATTAGATAGAATAGAATAGTAAAGGGATTATTATTTTCCATGGCAGGTTTTAAATTTAAATACTTTTTTCTAAGGAGTTTTTATCTTATTTTTTCTTCCCAATTTATCAAACTTGCTGGAGTAGATTTCACCAAAAAATTCGACAGTCAAATTTGTTTTTTCATTTGCTTCTCAAGTAAATTTACTTAAAATTGACGAATTATCTGTAAAAAAAAAAACATTAATGATTTCTAAAAAAAGAATAAATCAATAAGAGAACAAAATAATTAATTACAAAAAATAGTTTTTAAAACAAACTAAAATAATTTTTTCTAGCCCCTTCAGATTCCTAACCCCATAGAGATAGTCCTGAAAATTTGTGATTGTACAGTTTTAATATATGCCAAGAAAGGCATAGTGAAATAAATTATTTTGAATTTTTATTGATACGTTTTGAAATGAAAAAAAATATTTGCCATTTAGGCGAGAGTGAATACGAATAGATATATTTATTGCTGGATATATTTAATATAATAAAAAAGTAACAATATCATGTCTTATATAATACTGTACTATATTATGTACAATATTTTATCGTAATATATTACGAAATATTCATATCTTTACTTTGTCATTCCTTGGTGAAAAAGATTCAGAATAAGACAGCTCACAAGATTTTCAAGTTTTATTTATTGCACTTAAGAAGTAATAATTTTTTAACATAAACAGGAAAAATTCACTTAAACTCATATTTGTTCTTTTTGATGTAATAGTTTATAATGATAAAAATAGTGTAAAAAATTATCATTAATTTTCTTTGTATGTGGAATATATAGTATTGTTTAATAGTTTTACTACGAAAACAAAACTGTTAAGGTATTATGAAAATGCACTCATTAATAAAAAAAACGACGACCTAGAAGGAGTTGTCCGATTGTAATGAAATTTCGTATGCAAAGACATTGGGACCGCCCATGCAAATGATTAACGTTGGTGTCCAATGAATGAATAGCGAGAGCTACAGCGCATCGGAACTGCGCACTCAGCAGGTGTATATAAGAAGCGATTCTCAATCTGATGGTCAAAATTTCTGTTGCATTGCGAGTTAGGATACCTTTCAACGACTGAAAAAATGCCTCGCCTTGGGATTCGAGCTCATTACGTGCAACTGTCAGAGTTTGAAAGAGGTCGTATCATTGGATTGAAAGAGGCAGGTTGGGCAAATCGGAGAATCGCTCGTCATATGGGTCGAAGTGATGCGGCGATTAGAAGATGTTGGCAGGAATGGGTGGACAATGGCAGATTTCAGCGACATGAAGGTAGCGGTCGACCTAGGGCCACAGCAGAGCGGGAGGATAGAGTGATTGTCAGATCAGCTGTCACAGCGCCTGAATCATCTTTATCAACCATCAGACGTGCGACCCGCACACGAGTGTCCACCATGACCATTCACAGACGGCTGAGAGAGCGACATCTACGCTCGTACCGACCGCTACGCCACCTGCCACTCACGTCTGCACACCGTCGGGCCAGATTACAGTGGAGCTTGGCTCGATCCGGTTGGAATGATGCTGACTGGGGATGTATAGTGTTTAGCGACGAATCCCGCTTCCAACTGTGTCCTGACGATCGTCGCAGACGTGTCTGGAGACGCCCAGAGCAGCGTGCAGATCCTGCTTTCACTATTGCACGCCACACAGGCCCTCAACCAGGAGTTATGGTCTGGGATGCCATTTCCCTTGATAGCCGGACCCCTTTGGTCGTCATTAGCGGCACACTTACAGCACAGCGGTACGTCGACGACATTCTGAGACCTGTTTTGCTACCCTTCCCCATGGGCGGATTTACGGGGGTGCTAGAGGGTGCGCCGCACCCCCAGATTTTTAGGATGGTAATTTTTTTTACAGAAAAATAAAAATGTTTTCTGTAATAATAATTTTATAAATTTTGTTTGAAAAAATATTTTATTTCTTAAATAATCTAGAACCAACTTCATTTATCTTAAGATGTTAAAACTACGATAACACATGAGACGTGAGTCGCGTAATTAGAACAAAATTAGAACCCCGCGCTCTCTCTCTCTCACCCTTTGCCTGTGGCGACTTGATTATTTCTCAGAATATGATCTATCTGGTTCTTGTTATTTATAGTAGATGATTGATTGGATATATACAGGTGTAGTTTCAGTTGATCAGTGGCCAGTTTTAGACGATGTTATTTTGTGCAATGTGCAGTATTTAATTTTGTAAGTGTTACAAGTGATAGTTACTACATACTATTCATTTTGCTTTATGTCAGAAAAATAACATGAGTTTTAGTAAACCAGTGCGAGGCGGGGGGAGTGGCCATCACAGACGATCTTTCTTTTTAAAGCCTAATGAAGAAAAAAAAGTACTTAATGTTTCAAGTGAATGTAAACCAGTTCAGTCAACAAGCCAAACTTTAACCTCAACATATTTTAAGCCGAGTGATAACTTATCAGGGGAGCTGCAGCTTAATACAGGTAGGCCCGATGAAGAAAATGACTTAGGAAATTTCAAAATCGATTTACAAACTTACTGAGTTTTAGACATTTCATCTTCAATTTTAAATTACCAGAAATACCTCATCAACATCACCGTTATTTTTAAGTTATGCACATTACAATGAGACTGTCATCGTCGTTCTATTGATTCGATTGGCCTCCAAAGCCTAAATTTAATATCGAGTAGAATATGGCAGAACTTAAAAATAACGGTGATGTTGATGAGGTATTTCTGGTAATTTAAAATTGAAGATGAAATGTCTATGACTTAGGAAATCTTGCTTCCGGTCCGTGTAGGCCTATTTTGGCACAATACCCGACAACAGATTTTTATGGTACGAATGGTTAGAGTATAGTATAAATAAGGACTCTATTTTTTGCTTTCCATGTAGAATGTTTTCGTCTTCAACCAGCGGAAAAGAGGAAACGTCTACTAAAAAGGGAATGAGAAATTGGAGAAAAACAGCAGCAAAACTAGATAAGCATTCTGAATGTGATATACATAGGTTTAGCATGTCTAAATGGAAAAATTACAAAGCAGCACCCTCTGAAAATGTTCTTGCGCAAGTATCGGAAAGCTATAAAACTCAAATAGTTGAAAAGAAAGAAAAAAATATTGTCCTATTGCTCTATTTGACTCGTCAAAGTTTGGCTTTGAGAGGCCAAGACGACTCTATTAACTCGGAAAATAAAGGAAACTTTTTAGAACTTTGTGATCTATTTTCTAAATACGATCCTTCTTTCAAGTCTAAATATGAGAACTATTTTAATTCAACTGGTTCAAACACGCAAAATGAACTAATTCATATTATTTCTGAAGAAGTATTAAGACAAATTGTGCAAGAGGTGAACTGAATTTTATGCTCTTTTAGTTGACGAGGCGAAATCTCATAAAACCCAACAGCTTTGTATCTGTATACGTTATTTTTACCACAATCAAATCAAAGAAAGAGTTATTGCCATGAAAGATGTTTCACTGTCACGACATGCTGATAATTTATCCCAAATCATTCTTGATTCTATAAGTAATATGGGAATTTTAGCTACTCTGGTT
This sequence comes from Thereuonema tuberculata, assembly GCA_023159025.1. Taxonomy (NCBI): domain Eukaryota; kingdom Metazoa; phylum Arthropoda; class Chilopoda; order Scutigeromorpha; family Scutigeridae; genus Thereuonema; species Thereuonema tuberculata. Next base: position 78,371,637 of record JAFIDM010004315.1, read on the forward strand.
AGTCAGTCACATGATGGAGCATCGGTAATGTCAGGTGTTAACAACGGTGTTCAAGCAGTCGTTCAAAGGTCCCATCCATATGCAAATTATGTACATTGCATGGCACATAAATTGAACTTGGTTTTAGTAGCTGCGTGCAACAGTAATGATCGGTCTTGTCAATTTTTTTGTACGATGCAAGCTCTTTTCAATTTTTTTTCTAGCCCTGATTCAAATGCAATGTTTGTAGATTTACAAAAACAGTTGAAAATTGTGACCAATGACAAGAAGAAACACATTCGATCTATAGTCAAACAATCTGATGCAAGATGGTCTTGCAGAGCTATTTCGGTTGTGGAAGACCTTTTCAAACCTATAATAGATGTTTTGAATATTTCTCTGCTGATTTGAGGCATACAAGGTCACCCGAAGCAAAAGGCATACTTGCTTCATTCTTGTCCATAGAGTTCATTGTCTGCCTTATGGTTTTCTCTGAAACCCTGACCTACTTGACTGTATTGAGCAAGGCCTTGCAGAAAGAAGGTAAAAGCATTGCCTCTTGCTCGTTATCTATTAAAGGTGCGATTAAAATTCTCGAAAGTTGGAGAAACTAGGAGAAATGGGACCAAATTTGGAAAAAGGTAATTCAGTCTGCCAAAGAAAACTGAATCCCGATCCCGACCGATAGTAGTGATGAAAGTAGATCCACTGATATGAGCCTACCGGAAAGCAGCAAACGGCGGAAGGTACTGTCTAGTAGACTTGACAGCTATGTTGTCATTACACCAGTTGGACACAGACCTTCAGACAATGTCCAAAATCCTAATGCCGATAGGAACGGGTCGGCGGCAACAGCTAAAGCTAACTTCCGGACAAGTTTTTACTACCCAGTTCTTGACTTTTTGTTAGCAGAAATGAAAAGAAGATTTTCAGAAGACAGTTTGTAACTGGCAACTTCTTGTGAACAGTTTTTGCGTTTAAATGTTGAAAAAAGTGTTTTCTTCATAAACAGCTATCCCATAGCAAGTGTCAATGTAAAATCGTTGAAAGCGGAAATGCAAATCGCAAATCTCGTTATGCGAGAAAAAAAGGACACTGAAAATATTTTAATAAATTTGGAAACTTCCTCACTGAAAAAAATTATTCCAGCTCTGATCGAAAGCGTCAATGATAGAACCTACCCTAACTTCTATAAAATGATGTGTATTGCATTTACTTTCCCATTCAACAGCGCAACTTGTGAACGGACATGTTTTCTTATGAAGCTTGTATTTTTAATAAATTCACTTAATCAGATTTGTTATGTACGTTTTTAGATTCCTTAGTTCTTTATTAACAAACTTCACAAAACAAAGTCAAGTTCAAAAAATTTCTCAAAATGTTTTGCTAGCGGTGACATTATTAGTCTATTATGGTTAATAATAATACAAATGAAATATTACTTTTAACAATTGTAATGAGCTGTAACATAAAATACGAAAGGGTTATTGTTAGATAAAAGAAATAGGCTACCTTTTTAGGCCTAAAAACGGACCATTTAAATTGGGTTTTGGTGTTTGAATTTGGTATACAAATACCTCATATGAGCTCGCACCCCCAGATATGAAGACCTAAATCCGCCCATGCCCTTCCCTTTGCAGTACCCTAGCCTTACTTTTCATCAAGATAATGCCAGACCACATACGGCACGTGTTGCTATGACCTGTCTTGCAGCTTGTGAAACACTTCCTTGGCCAGCCAGATCCCCAGATCTCTCTCTCCAATCGAGCATGTCTGGGATATGATGGGAAGGCGACTGCATCCACCAGGGAATGTGGATGACCTAGCCCGACAATTGGAGCAAATTTGGCAAGAAATACCGCAGGAGACCATCAGGGAGCTTTATCACTCTATGCCACGTCGTGTGGCAGCTTGCATTCAGGGTAGAGGTGGGTCAACACCTTATTGAGCTCGTTACTTTATAACTCTGTAACTCTGAAATAAATCATTCAATTTGTCTGAAATTTTAATAATTTTCTATTCTGTACATAATCTCCACCAATTTTTGTCTCTATCGGACAACACCTTCTAGGTCGTCGTTTTTTTTGTTAATGAGTGTATATTCTTACATTAAACGTTTACGCCTTGCTTTCATAACAGAAAATTCTTCTATTAATTGTTCAAATCCAAACTCTTCGCCATTAAGGATCTCGACTTCAATGTTAAGAATTGCAAGAGAATTCAATTTTTCTTCCTTTAGGATAGAATGTAGATATGACTTAAACCTCTTTATTGATGAAAATGATCTTTCTGCGGAACAGTTGCTAACCGCAGTTCACAAATACATTCTCAAAGCTATATCTACATTAGGAAATGTATCCTGCAAGTTCTCTTCTCTGAGAATTTGCTCATAGAAAGAGGTATGCATTTGACATTATTGCACTTGATCAATTTTGAAAAATGCTTGCACTCACTTCCAAATGATGACTCTAGATCAGTATCGTAAAGGTTTTGCAGTTTTGTTGCATGTTCTAAAATTACTGATGGTTGTATGTTTGAAAGGTCAGAAAAAGACTGAATATCTATCAGCTACTAGAGAATATGCTTCTTTTCTTTTCAATAGTTCACTTTTAAGTCTGTCAATAATAACATAAAAGGTTTCCATTTTAAACTTTTCTCTCCCTGTAAGGAGGACTTCATCTTCACTCTCTTCATCTGGACAACGTTTTCTCTTCTGCGAGCGTTTAAAAGAAGTGCCATAATCACTCTCACACAATTCACATCGATCCATTGCTATCTTTTCGTATACGTCAAACATATCACGAAGGAAGTCCAAATCTTCAACATTAATGCATTTTCCAGTCTGTACATGCCATTCAAAATACCACAAGCTTCATTTCTTACAAGTTTTTCACACGGGTGATTTTGGTAAAAGTGTAGGGCTTCGATTGCAGTTTTCACATAAGCTTGTGCAAGCCTCTTCACGTGCATACCACCTTGTATCAGATAAACCCTTTACAGTTTTACTTTTATGTAGCTGGCACTGCATTAACTTCTCCCAAAGTTCTGTAGAAGCTTTGAAGAAATTATATACATTTTGTACTGAATTGAAAAACGTGCCTGGCTCCTGGCAACAGCTTGGAGCACATGTGCCCACTAAGTTGAGTGAATGTGCAGCACACGGGACATAAAGCGCTTTGGGGTTAATTTCTTTAATATGAGCTTGTAAGCCGGAAATAAATTCCAAACATATTACTTGCGTTATCATAGGATTGCCCTCGACAGTCATTGATATTAATGGAATGTGATTCTAAAACATTTAACACAGTGTCAGCCAAATTCTCTGATTTGTGTCCTGAATTGGGAATAAATAGTAAGAATCGTTCAACAGGTAAACCATCTTTTCCAACATATCTTATTACAAAAGACAATTGGTCAGTGTGAGAGATATCTGGGATTGAGTCTACTATTACAGAGAAGTATTTGGCACTCTTTATATCATTAACGATAATCTTCTAACTTTGCTAGCGAGTAAATCGATAACTTCATCACATATGGTTGAAGAAAGGTAGGAGGTTTGTCCTGGTCCAGGGTTACCGTATCGTTCAATGTGATTAGCCAGAAAGGGATCGAATTCAGCAATCAGCTCTAATGAAATCATAAATTCCCCATTGTGCAAAGAACTAAATTTTTCATCATGGCCGCGAAGAGGGCGGTCTCTGCTTGTTAATTTTTTTACAACCGCAAAAACATTTCTCCAGTATTTAGTTTCAGCTTCGTCATACGAATTATACTGACGTGTAATAGTTTCTAAGCTATTTTTTCGTGTTAACAGATGAAAATCACAATTTTTATGGTCTTGAGAGTTTTCGTGTGCGGACAAAATACTTGCAATGTTTTTCCAATCTGATATGCCTTCAGTAAAAAGTTTTGATCTGGTAGAAGCAGAAGCCTCAGATTTTGAACCAAAAAGCTTGCATGGAGCGCAGAAAACGGAACCACTATTTGAAGAATAAACTAAATAGTTCCTTGACCTTATCTCACCATTAGCTAATTGACGATAAAAAGTACTTTCTGTCGAACATCTTGTTTTGTCTCCAATTTTTCTTATTGACTTTGAAAAATCACATTTCTTATATTGTTTAATACCACGACGTAATAGAATTTCAATCGTAGCATCATTTACTACCCATTCAATAGGATCATCACTTACAAGTCCAGTGCCATTTAAATTGTTCACGTGCACGACTGTTTCACTATTATTGCTTTTAATTTCAGATTCAACGTTTGAATATTTATCAGTTTCAGAGACTTCAATTGTGTTAACAGTTTGAACTTTACCAGTTTCTTTGTTAGTCGTATTAGTAGTCCTACTCCTACTATTGGGTTATCACAGATTCATCATTTTGGCTTTCGTTTTCATGTGGGCTATTTTCATCTACTTGCCCTTTTTTAGAAAAATAACTGTCGACTCTTTTCACAGATTTTAAAAGGTTAGCCTCTCTCTCTAACTCACGTTTCACTTGACAGTTTGCGGAATGCTGCACCCCTTAACTTTTTTCGTTTGTCACTGATTATTTTTTTAATGTCCTAGGCAAATTATCGCTGTACCTGTAATTACTGCGTAACCGCTTTTGATTACAAATTTAATATCTTAATATTACAAATACTAATTACGAACAGACAAGAGATAAACACCCACACAACATCAGCTTTGCCTGCCAATAGAAACACTGATATTGATAGTGACAGTGACAGTGAAAGTGCTCACTATTGTTTGGCTATCAGCCTATCACGAGAAGACATTTAGCCACGCTTACGTCACGTGGTAGGCGACGATTCCACGATGCTATTTGCGGGCCACTAACATATTCGTTCGGCATAATTCCATGGACAAACTCGAAGCACTACAACGTCCAACACGCACTACATTCACGAAACACAACATGCACCAACTACGGAAAGGATGACTCTTCCCTGCAAGGAGGGAGGCCGAGGACTCGTCAACCTCATCACCCTACATGCAAACAAGTACACACACTTAGGGAACACTTCCACCAAAAAGCACAACACTCCTCACTCCACTCAGCCATTGTCAAGGCTGACACACACCTCACATCCCTGGACCTCGAAAACCCTTCTCCAACACTCACCACCCCTAACACCCACACTCAGCAACTGCGTGAATCATGGGCTCGTAAGGAACTCCATGGCAGACATCACCACAAACCTCAGCCAGCCTCATGTCGACATGGAAGCGTCGAACAGATGGCTGACAAGAAGCTTGCTGTTTGGGGAGACCGAAGGGTTAATGATCGTGATACAGGACCAAGTCATCCCCACACGCAACTACAAGAAACACATCCTACACGACGCAAACACGCATGACGACAAATGCAGGAAATGCCACACTACGCATGAGACGATCGACCACATAATATCAGGCTGTCCCCTTCTCTCCCAGACAGATTACCTCTACTGACACAATCAGGTAGCGTCGATCGTTCATCAACAGCTAGCACACAAACACTCACTTATTAAGAACACGGTCCCGTACTACAAGTACATACCACAAAGCGTATTAGAGTCATCCTCACATAAGCTGTACTGGGATCGCCCCATTCACACAGACAAAACCATACATCACAACAGACCTGACATCACACTTGTTGATAAGGTCAACAACAGACCTATCTCATTGATATTGCAGTGTCTATCAGCAAGAACATGCAGAAAACTCACGCAGACAAGATCAGTAAATATACCGATCTAACACTCCAGAAGCAGTGGAGGCAGGACCGAGTACGTGTTGTACTCATCGTCTTGTCCGCCTCTGGTCTTATACCTCACACATTGCACCACAGTCTCAGCACACTAGGACTTCACAAAAACACTTATGCACAACTGCAGAAGGCTGTGGTACTCAACAAAACACGCATAGTTAGGAAATTTATGGACACAACCACACATCCCTAATCATTCTTGCACACGTCTTTACACTTGGCAATATGTGCTTTGGTCCTTGACCTGCCATATTGTTTTTGCTGGGGAAACCCAAGGTTTGAAACATACAAACATAATAATAATAAGCTTACCTCAGGTTATAAGCTTACCTCAGGCACTCTGACACCATACAAAATCACACACTTACTCTACATGGATGATATTAAACTCTACGCCACAAACAGTGCACAACTTACTAATTTACTACAAGTCACAACACAGTTCACCAAAGACATTGGGATGGAATTTGGAATCGACAAATGCCGCAAGCTACATATAACACGCGGGAAGACTACGAATTTGGAGGGTTTTGAACTGGACCATGGGTTGGCCATCCAATCCATGGAAGAGGGAGAGACCTACAGGTACCTGGGCTTCAAGCAAGCGCGCGTCATTGACAACGCAAACATCAGAAACGCACTCAAGAAAACATACTGTGCTCGCGTTCACAACATCCTCAAAACACAACTCAATGCCAGAAATAAAATTAAAGCCATTAACACTTTTGCCGTCCCCACACTAATATATTCGTTCGGCATAATTTCATGGACAAACACTGAACTCGAAGCACTACAACGCACAACACGCACTACATTCACGAAACACAACATGCACCACCCCAAGTCCGCTACGGAAAGAATGACTCTTCCCCGCAAGGAGGGAGGCCGAGGACTCATCAATCTCATCACCCTACACGAAAAACAAGTACACACACTTAGGGAACACTTCCACCAAAGAGCACAACACTCCTCACTCCACTCAGCCATTGTCAAGGCTGACATACACTTCACACCCCTGGACCTCGCAAACCCTTCTCTAACACTCACCACTCCCGACACCCACACACAGCAGCTGCGTGAATCATGGGCTCATAAGGAACTCCATGGCAGACATCGCCACGAACTCAGCCAACCTCATGTCGACATGGAAGCGTCGAACAGATGGCTGATGAGTGGTGAGCTGTTTGGGGAGACCGAAGGGTTCATGATCGCGATACAGGACCAAGTCATTCCCACACTCAACTACAAGAAACACATTCTACACGACGCAAACACACACGACGACAGATGCAGGAAATGCCACACTACACATGAGACGATCGACCACATAATATCTGGCTGTCCCCTTCTGTCCCAAACAAACTACCTCCACCGACACAATCAGGTAAAATCGATCGTTCATCAACAGCTAGCACACAAACACTCACTTATTAAGAACACGGTCCCATACTACAAGTACACACCACAAAGCGTACTAGAGTCACCCTCACATAAGCTGTACTGGGACCGTCCCATTCACACAGACAAAACTATACATCACAACAGACCTGACATTACACTTGTTGATAAGGTCAACAAACAGACCTATCTCATTGATATTGCAGTTCCCATCAGCAAGAACATGCAGAAAACTCACGCTGACAAGATAAGTAAATACACAGACCTAGCACACGAGCTCCTGAAGCAGTGGAGGCAGGACCGAGTACGTGTTGTACCCATCACCCTGTCCGCTACTGGTCTGGTGCCTCACACATTGCATCACAGCCTCAGCACACTAGGACTTCATAAAAATACTTACGCACAACTCCAGAAGGTTGTAGTACTCAACACAACACGCATAGTTCGGAAATTTATGGACAGAAGCACACATCCCTAACTATTCTTCCAAATTTTTTTTTTTTTTTTTTTTTAATACACTTGGCAATATGTGCTTTGGTCCTTGACCCGCCATATTGTCTTAGCTGGGGAATCCCATGGTTTGAAACTTTTTCGATATAATAATAATAATAATAATAATAATAAATGCATGAATTACAACTGCGAGCTTTGATATAATGGAAATTAAAACAAAACTAAAATAATATATTATTGTTTGTAATAATAATAGTCAATCAAAACACCAAAATAAAATTGTTAGAATAATCAAAACTAATGAAAAATATTGCAGGTGACGATTTAAATTTTTAATAATGAAAAATCGTAATTGTTTTTAACGAAATTACAAACACTAATTCGTGACTTTTTCCCAAAAATAAATGTTATCATCAATCAATGTCCTCAATATACTTAAATAGACAAACATATTCACTTCATCAGAATCCCACTGATGAATTTACTCCATATCATCATCATCATTGCCAGTATCATTGTCACTATCACTGTTAGTTTCGGAATCGGATCCAATACAAAAACAAACATTCTCCACTGTTTCTTCAGCTACAGCATCAGTTTTTATAATTTTTCATAATTTACCGGTAAAAAAATAAAAACTTCTTCCGGCTGCCGTCCCTCAAAGACTGCGCCCCTAGGCACGTGCCTAATGTGCCTAATGGTAAGTCCGCCACTGGTCTTTATGTGTAAAAAGACTCATCATAATTACTTTAATATTGTTAGTAGTAACTTCTATCGCAACGATGTCCCTAGTGAGATATTGGAAAAGTTTAATAGGAATTAAATTTTTATTATTATTAATTATACAGGATCTGTATCAATCAATATTTTATATAGTAAAAAAAAGATGTTTACTGACATTAACAATTCTTCTTCTTTTTTAACACGAACATTTCAGTTTACGGAGGAAGTAATTTAAGCCTTGAAAGGTTTATAATTTTGTTCTATTCTAAATTTTTCTTTTTTTTTCTTTTTGGAATTACTTTTCTATGAAATAATAAATAATCGAATAATTGTTACTCCAGTGGAATCTTCCTTCGAGTGATTCAGAGAGAAAATAAATAAACATTAAAAAAATAACAAAAATATCATGAATATTGGACTGGGAAAGTCCTTGAGATTAATAATGAATAAACTATTCATCTGACATAAAAATAAAATTAAATAAGAAAAGCAACTAAAAGAGAAAAAATAACAATGAAAATAAAACCATTAGTTTCGAAGGCGAACAAATCCTCATTTTCAAGTAAACATTAAGTAAAGTGAACACATTAAGTAAAGTGAAACATGAAGTAAAGAACTCTTTATTCCTTATTATTGTATCAGTATTAAACGTTAGATTATATTTTCTGTTAACAAGATTTAAACAACCCCAGTAGTGTCTCTAATCGTATATTTCTTAGATTGTGATACTAAACACTTTATTTTGTAAGAAAGTATCGATGCTTAGTTTTTTGGTTTCTTTGAATGTCAGTGATTTCTATTGGATAATAAATGTTATTTTATTTTACTTACATCAATCTTTTAAATAATAATTCCAAAATATTAAACTTCTTAAGCATCTTTACTAATGATATTTCGAAAATATCGCTATTTTCTTCTTCAGGTTAAAAATAAATAAAGAAAAAAGAGAAGGACTTCATGTGTCCCTTCTCTTCAAACATATAAACAAACATGAAATGATTCAATGAATGACAAAAACATTCTTCTAAAACAGTCAACTGTAGTGAATGACATCAATTTGATAAAGTTTGGCTGTGCTGAGATATTAAATTATTATGAAAATAATTTAATTAGTTTTAGTTATATTATAAATTTTTGAGAGAGCTTGAAAAGAAATTTATTTCAATTTATTTTTCTTCCTCTCGTGAAAATTCAAATATAAAATTTGAATATGTAAACGAGGTGAATGACGTATTGAGATATAAGAAGCCTCCCAGCCTCATTCTCGATCAGTTGAGCAAATCAGACTTACGAGAACAACAACTGATCAGTCGAGTCCAGACGAAAACTAACGGCTTCAACGTAAGATCAGTCGAGTAAAGCTAGAGTGACGACTGCACAGAGGAGTACTAACTACTCCGACTTAGACGAGTCTAAAACTTGGGTCCAGTACTAATGACTAGAGACGAGACAACTAGCGCAAAGTGAAACTAGTGAAAACTAATGAAATCAGTGAGAAACCCTAGAAGCATTAGATTCGTAAAACACGAGTGAACCTATGAGCTTCAGAAGTCTAGACGTCACATGGAAAAAGAACGACTCCTAAAGAGCAATTCTGAGTTAAATCTAGAATGAAGCAGACGATAACTAGAACCTATCTGGGCAGATAGCAGAATGGGAGCTCGAACTCAAGCAATGTTAATTAGAAGTAATAGTGATTAAAAACTATAACTAATAATTATCCATAGTTGAAAGGAATGGAATTATCCAATAGAATTATTTCACACGAAGTGAAAAGCCTTCAAACCAACCGAAGCAAAAGCGCAGTCAGTAATTGAAGCTTTTCCACCAATAGCAGACGCTAAGTGCCAGTGCATTCTGGGAGAAGAAATCATCTGACGAGTGGAGACGCGCCATATTCGAATTGTGTCAACGGAAGGCGGGTTCCGGATTCAGCATTGATCCGAATAGATGGCAACTGAAAGGAGAATTCCTACCGAACGAAATCAACCAGGAAGGATACACCAAGCTGAAAAGCCGTGAGAATTCATCGAAATGTAAGTAATAAATTCTTATTCCATTTTGGGGGGAATACGTGTAAGCGGACACGGACAAGAATTATTACCGATTAATGACAGTGCGAAAAGGTGATTCAGCGGAGAACTTTATTATTGAGGATAAAGTCATTATTTATTTCACACAGGTGTTTAATTAGAAAAGCCATTAATTATAGAGAGCTGAAATATTTTTAGTGAACTTTATTAATGACGATAAAGTAAATATAATTTCACACAGGTGTTAAGTTATTAGCCATTATTTATATTAAGAATAATTCACCCAGGTGAATAGAATTAAAGTCATTATCATTCACGCGCTTAGGAATTCACACAGGTGAAAAATAAAAGCCGGTGAGACGTTATTTCAAATAGAGAAAGAATGGAACGAACTTTGGCTTTTTCTGAAACGAAAAAATTAAATAGTGAGATATTATTTAATTGAGATAGAGAGTTTCAGCATTAATTCTTATAATATTAGGAAGCGTGCTCTAGTAAATAATTAGTATTAAAGGGAAATTAATTGAGGAATTAATTTCAAGTAAATCACAGAGTTTGTGATATGTGCTATTTAGTTTATGAGATATCAAGGTGATATCGGAGCTGTTAATGAGATTTAGAACTGTTGAATATTCATTATATGATAAATGAACTGTGTATTAAACTTAGAAGACAACAATTTTAGAGGAATTGAAATTTGAAAATTGTACATAAGCCTTATTAAGTTTTAAATGTCCACTCAAATAAATCTTTTTAAGATTTTAATTTGCCTCTTGCTACCATTTCTATTACTTTGCTATACCAAGTATGCGTTCTGCACAAATACCGCAGCAGACTGTTAATAAACAATTCATATATATATATATATACACACACACCCGTACAACTAAATCGACTCACTCCTTCAGAGCGCACAAAAAGACGTATGTTTTATAAATGGCTTAACCAATTTTCAAAAAACATTTTTTTTTGAAAGCCTAATGTTTTTACTTTACAATGTCGCCATCATCATTAAAATCTGTACAATATTTTGTTTTATAATGCATTTTGAATGAAAACGCAAGCAAAATGCATGCTTAGGAAAAAAAATTGTAGGTACTTAACTAAATTACAACAAAAAATTCAAGCAAAACTAGGAAACTTTTATTAATCAATACTTGGTATTGCCTCCCCTTGCCTGTACAACGACTTGCATGCGGTTCCTCATAGACCCTATCAAGGTTTTGACAAAGTCTTGGGGGATCCCATTCCACTCCTCCTCCAGCGCAATCTTGAGCTCGTTGATATTAGTCTGTGCCGGATTTCTGGCTCGGACCCTCCGTTTGAGCTCGTCCCACAAATGCTCAATCGGATTCATGTCGGGACTGAGGGCTGGCCTCTCCATCGTCTCTAGACCAACCTCCTCCATGAATTGCCGAGTGGAACGTGCTGAATGACACCGGGCATTGTCATGCACCAACATGAAGTCTTCCCCGATATATCCTGCGTAGGGCAAACATGATCCAGGAGAATGTCCTCAATGTATCGTCGAGCAGTCAGATCCCCCCTCCGGCCTCCACCAGTTATGAAAACAAGATCTGTTTCTCCCTCAAGGGATATGCCAGCCCACATCATGCAGGAACCGCCGCCGTACGAGACGGTTTCAGCAAAACAGCACTGTGAAAATCGCTCTCCTGGACGCCGGTAGACCCGGCCTCTCCTATCATTACCATGGAGACACATTCTTCTCTCATCAGTGAATAGAACGGACCGCCATTGCTCGATGCTCCAATTGATATGTTCCCAAGCAAATTCGAGTCGTGCTGTGCGATGACTTACGGTCAATTTTGGGCCTCTAGCGGGCCGTCTTGGAGTGAGGTTGGCTTCCTTCAAGCGTCTTCTGACTTTCCACTGACTAACAGCTACTCCACGAACTTGTCTCAGCTCCTGTTGCAGATCGACGCCCGTGAGATGGCGATTTCGCAGTGAAGTTGAAACGATAAAGCGATCGGCCTCTCAGATGTGCATCGGCGCCGTCCAGTATGTGGTCTCCGAGTGAAGGTACCAGTTTCCTGAAACCTTCTGAATACTCTTGAGACAGCAGATTGGCTCAAGTTTAGTTGACGAGCGACTTCTCGTTGACTGTGGCCTCCTTGCAACAAAGCAACAACTTCTGCGGCGTCTTCTGGGTTAGTATCCATGGGTTTGTGAAAACAATGAATTAAACTTGCAGAGATGTGTACAGATGAACGTCTGATAAGCGACTGATAAGAAATATCGGTCCACGTGGGATTTTATAGCGGAATGCGGCGCGCAACTCGTGGTTTCCGTTCAGACGGCATTTTCTACGCTTACGTTCAGATCAGATTCATTTGGAAAATAATGTACAGATTTTAATGATAATGGTGTCATTGTAAAGTAAAAACGTTAGGCTTTCAAAAAAAAGGTTTGCTGAAAATCGGTTAAGCCATTTAAAAAACATACGTCTTTTTGTGCGCTCTGAAGGAGTGAGTCAATTTAGTTGCACGGGAGTGTATATATATATATATATATATATATATAAAGCCGGACAGTGATATGAAATTTGAAAACCCAATTACAAAGAACAAATCACTGCCCAAAAAATCAAAAATCAGATCACTGTTTCTATGGTGATAAAACAAAGAGTAAATTAAACTGATTATTGCGTTTTTGTATTATTATTTTCAAAATTTCTCAACAGAGACCGCTGATGACGTGGTGTTAAATTTGTTTTATCACCATAGAAACAGTGATCTGATTTTTGATTTTTTTTGGGCAGTGATTTGTTCTTTGTAATTGGGTTTTCAAATTTCATATCACTGTCCGGCTTTTTATAGGTTTAGTAATATAAGTTAATTTTTATTCTTATATTCTATACTTTCTGAATTCAAAATTGCAAATGATTGATTGAAATCTTTGCATTGCTAAACTCGAAGGTAGGGCTTCAAGTTTGGTATATTAAATTAATTTTATTCTTATATTCTTTACGCTCTAAATTTCTAAATTGCAAATGATTAATTGAAATCTTTGCATCGCTAAACTCAAAATTATGCATCATTCGAGTTTGGCCATTCGATATTAAGCCTAATTTTGAAGTATATATAACCGATTGCTTCTCATTTTAAGGTATTTATATTTATTTATTGTTAATTTATATACTTAAACTCATTATTAAGAAAATTGCTCTTTTTTATTTTTATTTATATTTAAAACACAAATTGCAAACATTTAAATGAAGTGAAATAACAAGAGGTGAAAAACTTATCTGTTGGCGAAGAGTTCGAATCCCACATCCCATTTTGAAAATTATTTTTTGTTATTTATATTTTAATTTGAAAAGTTTGAAATTTAAAGTACATTGGCCAAACAAAATCAGAATTACATCTTCGTATTAATAACCATAGATCTTTCGTAAAAAACAATTATGGTAATTCCATTGAAATCAAACATTTTCAAAAACATAATTTTCAGGACTCTGTGGTTATTCAAATTTTAGATATTATTGAAGATGATAATTTAAGATTAATTAAGGAAGTTTATTATATGCTAAAATATTATACAATTTATCCATATGGACTAAACAAAAATTATTTTCAAATTAATGTTTTGAATAATATTGATAATATATGTATATACAATTGGTTTAATATTAAAAAAGAAAATTTGAATTTACAACATACTAAAAGCATATTCTAAGTTTCCTCAATTTAATTTTAATAATAAAATTGATTTTGATAAATTTTTTAATATTTTGGAAAATAATTTTGATAATTCTGATATGGATAGAATTTCTTTTGTTAAAATTTTTTTATTTCTTTTAAATAAATCCAAATTAAAATATTTATTAAAACATTTTGACTTTATAAAAATTAAAAATACGCATTTACTCCATTTAATATTAAATATTATTAAGTTTCGTTTAAAATTAACTAAAATAAATTACAATACAGATAATAAAAAACTCAAAGAATTAATATTATTTCATTATATTTCCACTATTTTTGACAAAATTAATATCAGTAATGTACTTAATTCATACATTAAATCCAAATTTCCAATAGATATTTACTTAATGCCCATTTACAAATATGACATACCAATTCGCAAATATATTTGTAATTATAAAACTATTGTAAGTTCTAACCTAAATTCTAATTGTCAATGCACATTATATAATAACAATTTTAAATGGAATTCACATATTGTAACAGGAAATATAAATTTTATTGAAGATATTGCTTTGAGAAATTTTTTAAATTTAGGTATTAACTATAGACTACATACAAATAAAACATATAAACAATTATTTAATATATTTATTAAAGATATAAATAATTTTATATTAGAAATAAGTTTTAACTACAACATATGTTATCAATTTTGTTGAGTGGAAACTCAATCTAATATCTAAAATTAATAATATTAAACATACTTCATATGATAGTTACTAGTTCTACAAATCATAAATTTAATTTATTTAAAATCAAAAAAACCATTTCCATTTATCACAAACATTACATTCACAATTATTGATAAAGCACACAATAATTTAGCTATCATCTGAAAACAATTTTATTTTAGCACAATTAAAGAATTATTAAATGATCAATCTGTTTTCTTAAAAATTAAAAAAACTAAAGATTCTATTTTAAATAACTTAGATAAATGTTTTTCTAAATTTAAATTTCAATTTAAAACACTCAAATATAAAAAAATCAAAATTAACAGAAATTTAAATTATTTATTTTTAAATCCAAAAATGCACAAAATGGGCAAATTTAGAATGATTTGTAGCACAACCAATTCTATATTAAAGCAATCAAATATTATTTTACAAATTTTTCTTAATAAATTACATGAAATTATTAAAAATAAAATTAATCCTGATTTTTATTGGCTTATTCATAATCATGATGAAGTTATTAAATATGTAAATAATAATAAAAATTTTAATATAATTACTGCAGATTTTGAAAATTTATTTACAAATATACCTTTAGATTCTTTACTACAACAAATAAAATTTTTAATTTCAGAATTTAATATAACTAGTCTATTTAATATTTCTATTAAAGTAGTTCTTAATTTTCTTCAATTTAATTTATATAATAATTATATTGAATTTGATGATGAAATATATTCCCAAATTAAAGGTATTGGAATGGGAGTAAATTATAGTAGCATTCTTGCTAATTTATTTTTATTTGCTTACGAATATCAATTTTGTACTAATTCTCCTTCCCAATTTAAAATTTGTAGATATATAGATGATTTAATTATTTTTAATACTAACTTTAAAATTGATCGTACAGAAGAAAAAATTTATAAAAATATTTTTAAATTACAACAAACTGATATTAATTCTGAATTTGTTGATTTTTTAGATTTACGAATATATTATCATCAACAAATTCCATATATTCAACTATTTAATAAAACATTTTTATTTCCTTTCAAGATAAATAGGTTTCATAAATTTATAAGTAATGTTAGTTTAAATTTATTTAAAAATATTTTCATACAAGAACTAAAAAGATACCTTATTATTAATTCTAAATTAGATGTTTTAACTAATTTAACTTATCTTATCAATGAATTTACAAATAATAATTTTCCAAATAAAGTTTTAAATACTTATATTTCACAATTTCAGAAAAAATTTAAATTTCAAATTTATAAAAAATATAAAGTTAAATATATTCATAATTTTATTTAATCATTTTATTCTTGAAAATAGGACTTGTTAAATTATAATCATTTAAGTTATCTTATGACAATTCAAAATTAAATCCTTTATTTAAGGAAGTTTTGCGTTTGACTTGATAACTGTCTATTTAATTTTTAATTTTTATTTTTAATTTTAAATTTTATTTGTTTTTTATTTTATTTTATTTTTTATTTTTATTTTAAATGTGTAAATATATAAAAATATAAAAAACATTAAAAAAAGTAAAAAATATTATACAAAAGAAATTAAAAAAAGAATTAAAAAGGAAAACTTAAAAAAGAATATTTACAATAAGAAAGAGCAAATTTCTCAAAATAATGCGCTTTTGTGACTTCCAAATTCTATTTTAGTTTCAAAATTTAACACCAGATGCCGCTGACGAAGTGAATGTAATTCGAAGCCGATACATTCACAGAAACAGTTTTTTGAAATTATATTGGGATTTTATGTTTCAGAAAGCTGTCCGGCTTAGCTATATGTTTAGTAATATAAGTTAATTTTATTCTTATATTCTTTACGCTCTAAATTTATAAATTGCAAATGATTAATTGAAATCTTTGCATCGCTAAACTCGAAATTATGCATCATTCGAGTTTGGCCATTCGATATATCTATATATATATATATATATATATATATATATATATATAT
>JAFIDM010004315.1:78388463-78407601 GCA_023159025.1 Thereuonema tuberculata
TATATATATATATATATATATATATATATATATAGTAAATGACATTAATTTTGACTATTAATAAATAATTCATTGATATAAGTTATAGTAAATGACATCAGTTTTGATAACGTTAAAATAACAATTTTGACAAAGTTCAACTGTTAAATAATAATGACAATAAACAAACTTTTGTTGATAAATGCTAAACTCGGATATATTTTTAAACAAGTGTAGCGAAATGCTATTTACTTTTAGTGATTTATCCTTATTGAAACATGTTTTGGAATTAACAAAAAATGATTCTAATAAAAATTCTATCTTGTTCATTTTTACATTTATAGACTAATTTAACAATAGGGTCCGGAAAATACGAATTAGTAAACTTTGTATGGAATGCCTAATCGGAGATTTCAGGCTTTCTGTTTCTAAAAGCACTGATATGTTCATCTAGACGTTCTTTGATGGTTCTAGATGTACATCTGTAATATATTCCATGGCAGTCTCTACATTGTAAGGAATAGATGACTCCCATTTGTAATAGCATATCATTTTCGTTACTGATTTTTTTTTTATTTCAAATAGTTTATCATCTTTGTAGGGAATTATGCTAACATTGTTGTTAAAACACTGCCTTTAGACTTCTTCATTAATTTTTATTCCCATAAATATTCTAATATTATTTAATATATAATTAATTTTATTTTTTGTTACCGTATTGTCTTTTTTTCATATCTTTTTTGTTTTAAAAATATTTTAATTATTTTGTTCAAATATTCACTAGGATATTCATTTATTTCGAATTTTGCTTTCATCTGTTCTATTAATCGATTCCATCTTCTAGGGTCTTCTGTATAAATCGTGATTCTTTTGAGATTGCTAATCACTATAGCCTTCTTTATGTGTGTGTTAACATTAGAAAAAAAAATTGTTTACTTTTCAGAGGTTTTTCATAGTACACACATTCTATGTTGTTGTTTCCACTTATTAAGAGTCACGTGCAGATAGTTTAATTTATGATTTTCTTTTTTTTCGTATGTGAATTGTATATGTCTGTCTAATGAGTTGATGTGGTTGAAGATACCCATGAATTGACGTTCTGTTCCCCTCCAAAATATTAAGATGTCATCTATATAGAGAAAGTATTTAAATTTTGTTCCTTTCCAATTTCGTAATAATATGGTCTCTAAGTTATTAATATAAATATTACAGATGGAGCCTGATATTACACTAACCCATGGGAAATCCCATGGTTTGTTTATACAGTTTTTCGTCAAATCTGAAATGACTATTTTCACATATTATATATAGTAGATTCATAGTTATCCAAATCCATATTGAATTCATTCAAAATATTAACATTTTCACTACTCTTTGTTCAATTTCAAAGCTTCGTTTATAGATACTTTGGTGTAAATCGATATGATGTCCAATGAATATACTTTAATATTCAAAAACTGGTTATGTTCTTGTTTGTACTCTTTTATCTGTTGTTTCAAACTTGTTGCGTTTGATAAAATCATCCTATTATTTTGTAATGGAATGTTTTTGAGGATTTTGTTTAGAAAAATGCCAATAGAAAGGAAAGGATAAAAAATGGAATAGATTCTTAAATCAAATGAAATATGTTCAGATTAAAATAAAATATTTGCAGAAACAAGAATTTTTTGTAAACAGAAAGATGAAAAACTCTTAATACAAATTTATATTTAGAAATCATGGAATTAAACTCAAATAGATTCAGCAGAGAATTGAAAAGATTGAATATGCAAAAGAATAAGAATATTCAGCGACAAATAACTGAAATTGATAACTTCAAATTTGAGAAATATTGCAAAAACTCGGATTTCGTAATAAATCTCAGCAAACGAAATTTGAAGAAAAATGAACTCATTGTCCTGAATAAAGGTATAGAAGAAAGAGTTCATTTTGTTCAGATCTCTGCTGATTTACAGTAATCAAATTACTTAACTGAGATGCTAAAATATAGGATTTCTATCTAGTAAAAATGACAAGGATGGTGCGAATGGAACCAGCGCAGTGCTGATTTCATGCTTTGTTTATTTTGTAATTTCTTTTTTGTTTACTGAGTAGAATGTTGGAGAATGTTTTCTGTAGATTATGAACCCATTTAAGAATTACGGGATTTTATATTTCTGAACAGGGACGATTTCTCATTGTCATTTCAGAATTAATTGTCATTTGTTCAAAGCCAAGGCAATAATGATTCCAAGCTTTATAAATTTAATTCTACCAATGGTGACCAAAACGCATATCCAAACGCGCAACACAATATACCTTGTCCCTGAATGGTTTTTAACTGCAGGAAACGCAAGGGTACCTTTTTCTATCACCGAAAAACAGGAATGCGCACCTGCTATAGGCCGAGGAGCATCATAATTAGACACTAGTCTTGATGAATGGAAGAAAGTCGCTTCGTCCGACGAGTCTCGGTTCCTTCTCCACAATATTGATAGCAGGGTGAGAAGATGGCGCACGAATCCATGGACCCGTCTTTCCAAGTGACAACCCTACAAGCTGGTAGCGATGGAATAATGGTACGGGGAATGTTCTCTGGGGCACATTTGGTCTTCTAATACCTCTGGAAATACCTCTTAATATCACGGCTACCTCAGCATTGTTGCGACCAGGTGCACCCGTTTATGGCTTCAGTGTTCCCCGATGCAAATGGCCACTTTCAACTCTAAAAGTGACAATGCATCCTGCCACACAGCTCAATTGGTCTCTTATAGGTTCAGTGAACATGACTCTGATTTCTGCTTGCTTCGTTGGCCGGTTCAGTCACTTGATCTCAACCCTATCGAGCATTTGTGGGACGAGGTACAACGATCCATTCGAAGTCTAGAAACGCCACCATCCAATGTGAACCAACAAGAGAATGCTCCATTGTCAGCAATATTCCTGTGGACCGGTTCCAACACCTTGTAGAGTCTATATCTAGAAGAATTACGGCGATCAAAACTACAGTAGAACCAACTTGTTATTAATATGGTGTCTCTAATAAAGTGGCCACTCAGTGTAAAAAGATCCTGTCGTGAATTTAAAATGTGTTAAGTTGTAAATCTATTATTCCAATATATGCTTTTGAAACTTTTGATCAATTATGAATTATCTTTCTGTTGTTAATAATGAATATATTTACTCTGTATGTATTAATATCCTTTTTATTTCACTCTTCTTCATTTTATATACTACAATACATAACACAAACTTCTTCAAATTATATTTTAAAATAATAAATCATACACATTGCAAATTTTCGGAAAATTCCCTTATTCCTTTTTCAAGCTATTTATAAAGAAAAACTAAGATAACAAAAGAGAAATATGAAATATTACGATTAAAACAAATCAACTCATATCTCAACAATGGAATAATATCTTTGTATTTTAATCATATCAAACGATAATGGTAAATTTATTTCCTTTACTTAACGCGATCAGGCCCAGGGCACCGCGCGATGCCACAACCAAGGCTCTGTCCTCAGCCATCCGTCTCTAGCTCTCCGAAAGTCCCAGTCGCAATTCGTCTTCTCTTAATCCATCCACCCATCTCTTCCTAGGTCTTCCCACTGGTCTTTTGCCTGTTGGGGTCCATTCCATTGCAATTTTGGGCCATTTTGTTTCTTTCATCCTGACCACATGCCCAGTCCATTGAAGTCTCTTACTTTTCGTCACCCCAACGATATCAGCCACCTTGCATAGCTCATCTAGTTCGGAGTTGTGTCCCCTTCTCCATTCTCCAGTAGGGTCATTCCATGTCAAGTGGTCTAATTTCAAAATCGAGCACCGCACGACCATCTCCGATTTTGATGAAATTTTCACAGTTTGTACTATAAGGCCTTAGATGAACATTGCAAAATTTCAGTTCGAAATATGCATTTTTGGCTGAGCCAGGGTCATTTTCGTAGAGGTCACTCGTTCTACATAGTCGTCGTCGTGAAAAATTTGGCACTTTTGAGCTATAATATCACGGTAAGTATTAGAGCATTGACCCTGAAAATTCATTTCTAAGGTAAACCTCACGCGTAGATTACGAAAATTATAAAGACAAGTTAAGAAAGTTTCATCCCTTGCCTACATGGGCCTCCAAAGTTGCCGATTTTTAATGAAGGGGGCACCATCTTGCATGAAAATGGTAGAATCGATACAATTTCTTTGCTGCAGTTGAGGTATCACAAAGTTCTCGAGCATTTATCGAGAGTCTTAATTGACAAACAAGTCACTAGTCCATTTCTACCAACTTCTTCATAAAAAAACGGGCCGATGATAAAAGAAGCAGTGAACCCACGCTAAACTGTGACTTGCGGCGAATGTAAGGGGATCTCTTGACCAACTTGTCAATTTGTATCAGCCCAAATACGGCAGTTGTGTGTGTTGATATCACCGTGCACATGGAAGTGAGCTTCATCGCTCCATAATATCCGCCACGGCCACTCATCATTCACTTCCAATCGAGCCAAAAATCTCAAAGCAAACTCCAATCGGATATTTCTGTCCCTGGGAGCAATTCTCGAATGGATGTTATCTTATATGGATAAAATTTCAGGATCTTACGCAATATCTTCTGCGCCGTCAACAACAGGATATCTGTTTGTCGTGATATTGAACGTGCACTGCTGGTACCTTCTTTGTTCTATTTCGTTCTGTACATAATACGCTACAGGGCTGCGAACACCTCTTGTTATTTCTTGATCACCCGGTATATATTACATAATTGGCCTCAAACCTTTCATAATCCCACTCAAATGATTCAAAGGGTTTCAATTATTTGTGGAAAAAAGAATTAAAAGAAAAGGTAAACTAAGTATAAATCGAAATTGGTGGGTGGTTTATTGCTAATTATCCGTTCTGGAAATTCATTGTTCCAATAGGAAGATATATTCCTAGTTTTATACTTGATAATATGATTTTGTTTGAATAATAAATAATATTTGTAGAATAAAATTATTTTCCGTATTGATAGGTTGACAGGTTGTTTTTTTTTTGTTTGTTTTTGTTATTGTCCTTTTGTTATTGATATTAAAAGTTGTTTGGGAAAACTTCCAAAACGACAAATTCAAAAGTAACAACAAAGTGGTGTGTCTTTCTTCTGCTGTCCATACTGTGACTGTTGACAAAGAGCCAAGTGACCGTTGACCCCCTTACACTGTTTCACAGGCTTTGCGGTCTGAAACGGTCTGATGAAAAATTGAAGAACTTCTTCACATACGAGCTTTTACCATTCCCTATGTCTATATTCACTCAAGATGGAATGAGGAAGGGCACAAAATCCTCTTTATATAAAGCATTCCAACCTGTTGACATTGTGGAAACGCAAGGCAAAACTGTGGTTGTAGATGGTGTTCATTTCCTCCACAAAGTGGTGTGGCCGAAAAGCTCCTCATTTGAGTTGATAGCTGCCAGATATATTCAATATCTCCTTACATGGTATGGTCCACTCATAGCAGTAGTGTTTGATGGGTATCCAACAGAGGCTGAAAAAAAAAAAAAAAAAAAAAAAAAAGAGTTCAAAAAGCGCTGAACGTATTCGCCGAGCTCGGGCACATTCTTCTCCTGAGGTATATATTTGAGGAGATAACCATGCCTCGGATTTCCCAAGAAAAGTTTTTATCTAGTGATAATAACAAGTTGAGATTCATCCAGCTACTGACGGCAAAGATGAAAACCAAAAACATTCGGGTTGATCAGGCTGAAGAAGATGCTGACAGGCTGATCGTCACTACAGCTATCGCAAAGGCCTCTGATTTTGAAGTAGTGGTTATTGTAGGTGAGGACATAGGCTTGTTGGTAATCCTCACTGGCCTCACGGGTCCCACACAAAATAACATCTACCTTCTCGGAAGAAGCAAAACGCCATATGTCCTCTATTCAATCACCTCAATATTTATTAACAGTCATCTCATCCTTTTCACACACGTCTTCAGTGGATGTGATTCTATTTCATGCTTTTTCGGTCAGGGAAAAGACAAGTTGCTCGCAACAATTCAAAGGAATTCAGACCTTAAGGAGAAAGCAGCAGTTTTTTCCAACCCATATGCAATACCTGACGAAGTAGGTGAAGCAGGAGAGTAAAGTCTCATTGCGGTGTATGGTGGAAAACACTCCATTGAAACCCTCATTGACCTGCGCTATCAGCTCTTTGCAAAGGCTGCTACCACGACCAATTTCAACCTTGCCAGACTCCCTCCTACTCAAGACTCTGCTAGGTTCCACTGACTTCGAACCTACCACCAGGTGCAAAGTTGGCCTGGTATGGATATCAATCCGCTCAAATGTGGGTGGGTTCTAACAGCTCACGGCCTTTCCCCAAGGATGATGTCGAAAGATGTGGCCCCTACACACTTCATGCAGATGATCTCCTGCAAATATAAGAAGTGATGTGGCAATGCATGTAGCTGCAGAAAAGCTGGCTAGAAGTGCTCTATTGTCTGCACTCAATGCAGTGGACAGTCGTGCGAGAATCTGCCCGAGATCATCGTTGACAATGAAACTGCCGAACTCGATGGCTTGCTAGATGACGATGAGCTGGATCGACTACATCCCGACAGCCCTCCGGAGTAGGAACTTGACCAGGTTGCGGAACTACAGGAGAATAAGGACACTGAGGCTGAAAAGCATCTTGAACCTGGACCTTCCTAGAAATTTAAAACAATTTGAAACGTGTTTTCTCTGTCACTTTTTCAAATTTTACTGTAATTACAATAACATATTTTGATTACAATAAAACTATAATTATACTTAGTTTACCTTTTCTTTTAATTCTTTTTTCTTTATTTCACAAATAATTGACACCCTTTGAACCATTTGAGCGGGATTATTAAAGTTTTGAGGCCAATTGTGTAATATATACTTGAAAATATAGCATCGATGAAAATTTTGAGAAACTGTGAAAAGCTGTATCTCGGAAACCATTAGGTTTATATAAACCAATTTGGTCTTAGATTATAGCAAATTTTATGTACTTTTAAAATGTACAGAATTGTCTTTGTGGAAAAAGTACTCTTTCATGGTTAAAACTGGCGAAACCTAAAAAAAGTGCGAAATTTTGGCAGTTTTAACGTTTTTGGGGGTGATCCGTAAAGTCGCCGAGGTCGAAAAATTGGATGTGGCATCTCATATTGGTACTATCACAATATAAAAAAAAAGAAACCTACTACCCCATTTCATGCAAGGTAGACCCTCCCCTTTTGATTACAATTTTACTGTGCTAACTGTAGTGGACTTCAACCCGAAATTTTAGACCTTATCCTTCAAGACACCAAAATGGGATATAAGTTTTCTGATACAGAAAAACTTGCTCTTTCTAATGGTGGCAACTAGAACACGTAACTGGTGTCCCCCCGAACGATTTATCCCTCTGAAAAGAGCTCACTTTTGGCGTTTTTTCATTTTGACGCCAGTTTGTCGCGCCAAATTTACCAAAGTATATTGGCTGCAAAGCTGTAAATCCTCTGACTTGTAGGCACTCATGTAGACATTCAGAGTACAAAATATGAACATCATACCTGCTTTATTTATTCCAGCAAGATTCTTAAAAATCAGAAAAAAATTTCGGCGAAATTTTTTTCGGCAACTTTGGGGGCACACGTAGGCAAGGGATGAAACTTTCGTAACTTGTCTTTATAATTTTCGTAATTTAAGCGTGACGTTTACCTTAGAAATGAATTTTCAGGGTCAATGCTTTAATACTTACCGTGATATTGTAGCTCAAAAGTGCCAAATGTTTCACGACGACGACTATGTGGAACGAGTGACCTCTACGAAAATGACCCTGGCTCAGCCAAAAATGCATATTTCGAACTGAAATTTTGCAGATGTTCATCTAAGGCCTTATAGTATAAACTGTGAAAATTTCATCAAAATCGGAGATGGTCGCGTGGGGACCACTTGACATGGAATGACCCAAAGACATTTATTTACATTATTTGTGTAAAGCAGTAAAACAAAATCCATTAGGAATATTTAATTGGGTACCATTTTTAATTTGTAATTTATTATACATATGGTTTTGAGTAAAATATTGAAAAATATAAATTTTCTTGAGTTAATTAACCACGGGATCATATTTGGAATCAGTGTTAGTTGTTCAGCAAAATCTCTCATTTTACAAAAATTCCACTTTATTTACTCGAAGTTAGTTTTTATAAATAACTGGCATTATCCATCGATAGAGAAATTTCTACTTTACATGTAGTATAATTTTCAAAGTTTTATCCTGGTTAGATCGCCCTTCATATGGACAAAACAAATAGGGGTCCTTACTCTTACAATGAAATTGTTCCCTTCTTTCTTCAAAGGTTAAAGAAGGATAATTTATTGTCCTTTTCTTCTTCCATTTGGAATTTTATGTCTTCACGTAAATTATTAATTTCTTTGAAATACTTTTTGAACTATTTAATGGAACCATATCAAATTATGAAAAAATCGTCTAATACTTATATTTATATTTCTTTTGATTTAGTATTTTGGATTCCAAAAAATCCTAAATATGTTGCAATGCTGACCAAAAATGATTTGCTTTCATCCAAATCTGTTGTATTCAAAGAATTAGTTTATTAATTATGCTTAATGACTTATAATTATTTGTTTTGGGTTGTTAAATGGTTTTACCAATATCGTTTGGTATTATTAAAATACAACTTTGATATTATTCTTTAGATATTATTCCATTGTTGAGATGTGAGCTGATTTGTTTTCATCAATAATATGTCATATCTTGCTTCTCTTTTGTTATCTTAGTCGTTATTTATAATTAGCTTGAAAAAGGAATAGGGGAATTTTCCGAAAATTTGCAATGTGTATTATTATTATTTTAAGAAATAAATTGAGGAAGGGTCATTCCACATCAGATCAACCGATGAGTTCACCATACCATCACAGATTTTTATGAAAATTTATTTGCATGTAAAGGGTAATAAGATAACACATTCTGCGAACTATCGGATTTTTTGGTTAAATATTTGCCGAGATATGAATGTTTGAAGTTTTTTTTCTTTTTTCGTGCCACGCCCCCTTTTTATAAAAAAAATCACAAAGTTGGTATTCTTTTCGAATCGTGTATCCAACAATTTTACTTTGTCAGTGCATATTTATTTAGTAAATTCAAGTTATCCCTTGCTTTAGTCATAGCTCTGTAAACAGTAATTCTCACTTACAGCCAAGTAAAACCGATATTTTCAAACTGATGCAAACTGAATATAGTTTGAAAATACAGCGATTCAAACAGAAAAATCACCCGTTTCAATGGCCGATGCTAGGCGGCGTAAAAATCCAAAATATTATTAAAAAAATACAAGTCATCATTATAAGTCTTCATTTTATTTAATATAAGTGTTTTACATAGGTGTTACTTATATTTTCAATAAAAATTAATTTGTTCTGACAATAAAAAATCAAAATACTAAACTACTGTTATTATAAAGTGAGTTCTATAAATTTCAAAATTATTAACTAATAATTATTCAGGACAAAATATCTAAAGCACCCATTTTTTTTTTTCTCGCTTTCTTTTCAAAATAGTTTCCGTATTTTTGGTTTGGAATCATACAATTGTATAATTTACTTTAGTAGAATTTTGGTGGGAAGCTCAACACCTAAAACCGAAAGTGAAAATACCTGGCTTCAAACAGAAAATAAGTCATTCCCGCCCTTTCAACACTTAATTTTACAATGAAAAACAAGATGCCTGATTAAAGGGTTATTTCGATAAAATAAATCATGTACTTTTTTACTCTTGTTAATCTTTTTTTCAGTCTCAATCAAGTATAACATTCAACTGTTTAAACTAAATTAATTAGCATTTTGATAACAATAAATTTGTTATTAAAAATAATTTATACCTAAGTTATTAATATTAAAAAATCAGCTCTTTAATAATCGTGACCCTAAAACTCTTAGATCTGATATATAACTTATATGAATATGCTTATGCATCAATATATCGAAAACATTATTTAAAAGAATATTTTGATCTAGATGATGCTAAATTGAAATAAGTATTGACTTTAAATAATTATATATACACTTAGTTGAAATGATATAACTTTATTAGAAAAAATTAATTTTTATTGAAAATATTATAAGTAACATCTATGTAAAACACTTATATTAAATAAAATGAAGACTTATAATGATGACTTGTATTTTTTTAAAAATATTTTGGATTTTTACGCCGCCTAGCATCGGCCATTGAAACGGGTGATTTTTCTGTTTGAATCGCTGTATTTTCAAACTATATTCAGTTTGAATCAGTTTGAAAATATCGGTTTTACTTGGCTGTAAGTGAGAATTACTGCTTACAGAGTTATAACTAAAGCAAGGGTAACTTGAATTTACTAAATAAATATGCAGTGACAAAGTAATAATTGTTGCGAATGATAATTGTCGCGAATCAAAAAGAATACCAACTTTGCGATTTTTTTTTCGAAGCTCAGGAGCAAAACACCATCTTGATTTTTTTTTTTTATCAGTTACTTTAGACCTTTTTTAGTCTTGGGTAAAAATTTCAAATTTTTAAATGTTGTCCCACATGGCCATTTAATTTTTTTCCTAAATGCTTACATGCTTTCGATTACTACAAAACTATTAGTTCTAGACTAATTTCGTTGGAATTTTTGGATTCAGCATAAAAAAAATACTTGGGGAAACCAAATTTGGTTCCATTTGATTGATTAGGAGATGAGATATTCAAGAAAATACGTCAAAAAGGAGGCGTGGCACGAAAAAAAAAAAAAATTCAAAAATTCATATCTCGGCAAATATTTAACCATAAAATCCCATAGCTTGCAGAATGTGTTATCTTATTACCCTTTACATGCAAATAAATTTTCATAAAAATCTGTGATGGTATGGTGAACTCATCGGTTGATCTGATGTGGAATGACCCAGAAGTTTGTGTTATGGATTGTAATCTATGTTACTAAAATCTTTTATTTCTCTATCTGCCGGCGAAATTGTTAATTTCCTGGGAAAAAATTACTGCAATGAAACGTTCGCGACGGGAATCGAACCTGCAACCTTTTGATCCGAATTTAGACGTCTTATCCATTAGGCCACGGGGACTACATTCAAATTATTGTTTCTTATCACTCCCTTTGTGTGTATGGTGCAATGAGAGAAGAGCCAGAGAAAAAAGAAAATAACTCATTAATTTTAGCCTACTAGATTAAAATTTAAATTTCAATGTTCATTTGTTTTAGCTTCTCTCCATCAACAATGGCACGCGCTATCAAATAATGAGTTCATTCAAAAAGGAATAAAATATCACTATTTGCCATAACCGCTTGGAATCGATTCTTCTTGGATTATCTCATACTTACCAGAGGGAGACAGGGGGATGGCCTAGTACATAATATATTTACTCTATTACTATACTTTATATTACGTATTTAAATACAATACGTAGATGATACCAAACAAGTCGGAATGCAAAATCCTTCGATGTTGGTAAACAAAAGATCAATCCTAAAAGTTGAAACAATATTTTTATTTCACTGTTTTTTTAAAGTAATTCAGTCCTTAGACTGTTTAACATCTATGAAATTCGCGAGAATTCCTGTAGAATCATCTGGGGAAAGATACCGAGGTGGGTTCTCGTTGCCTTCCTCAGGAAGTTGTTGTGGAATGGCGTCAGACCGAAGAGAAAGTGAAGAAGAGTCTGACAAACACAGGAAAGAAAATTGAAACAATCAAGCCGCGACCGGGAATCGAACCAGATTCCGACGCATCGGTCTCGTGAGAAGCTGCCAGCTTGCGAACGAGACCAGCCGGATCGGTATTTCACTTATAAGTTATGAATAAATTTTCTAGATCGATCTTGGATTTAGAATTTAGACAATAAAGTCATGATATAGGCTTTTTATATTGTACTTAGTAATTTCTTCAGTATATGAATTGAAATTTTGTTATTAGAGGGTATCTCTTGTATCATTGTGGACTCAATGCAATTTAAGCAGAAACAATGGAAATCCTTTCTATCTATATATATATATAATATATATATATATATAAATGAATGTATCTTTCTTTCTTTCTTTCTTTCTTTGTCTGTCCTTTATACACTCTTAGGCCCTTTGACCTATCTGGACCAAACTTTGCAGAATTACTCTTTAGGACCCTGCGCAAAAGATAGGCTACCTTAGAACCCGGACCCACCCCCCAAAAGGGGTTGAAAAGGGGTAAAAGCCCTGAAAAATCCAATATCCACCTGGTGGTGAAAATAAGAACTACACAAATATTGTGTAAAGTGAAAAATTCGCTCTCCTATTGGGGGCAGGGACACCACACTTGGGTGGGAGGAAGCCAACACAAAGGCTGAAGTGTCCCACCCCCGATGGACACCGGGACCTTATATTTAGGGCCCCTTCTTGGGCCCCCAAGTCAGTTGCAAATAAGGAAAAATTCGCTTTCCTATGGGAGGCAGGGACACCACATTTGGGTGGGGGGATGCGACACAAGGGCCTAAGTGTCCCACCCCCGATCGACATCGGGACCTTATATTTAGGGCCCTTTCTCGGCCCCCCCCCCAAGTCAATTGCAAAGAGGGAAAACTTCACTCTCCTACGGGGGCAGGGACACCACACTTGGGTGGGGGGATGGCGACACAAGGGCTTAAGTGTCCCACCCCCGATCGACACCGGGACCTTATATTTAGGGCCCCTTCTCACGAGCCCTTTCTGTCTTTGAGTGGCATTGCAACGCATGCCGGGTTCAGCTAGTCTTTTCTAAATTCATGCGATTACGAATAGATCTTTTGTTTCTGCTAATGCTGTATTCATTACAGCTTTATACAATATTAATAGGCGTGTTTGGAGTCGCTGAATATTCCAATTAGTCTATTGGGCTGTTCTATCATCTGAGGCAATTCCGTATTTTAGAGTTGATTTAGAACGTCTTATATTTTGAGCAATAAACAGAGTTTTATCAGAATATGTTGGAGTTTAATATACAAAAAAATCTATATAAAAAATATAGCAGACATAAAAAAAAACATTAGCGAAACTAAGAGAAACAGAATCACTGAGGGACAAAGCAACTATTGAAGGTGAGGAAATACCTTCCAAAGAGATTTTGGAATAAAACTGATCGCTGGAAATATTGTCCCATTGATAAGAGGCTGAGATTTTGATACAGAGCAACGTTATTGACACACAACAAAACAGTCTCAAGGACTTCTAAAGATCAGAAAATGTGAAGTTTTGTTAAAACGGATAAAGAAAAAAGGGATTAGTGAAAGGTATAGGTGTCAGGGTCTCATAATATTGAATAAAGAAGGAATCAACATCCTAAAATTAAATCAATGTTTAAGTTTATTGAGTTGATACAACTAGAATTCTTTAAAGTCATTTCTTAAAGTTATCTCTATTAATTTGGTGTATTTCTTTATTATAACGTGACCTCCCTCCAATATGGAATGATCCATAAAGTATATTTAGAGGAAAGTGATAGAACAGCAACTGCAGCCTTTGGATGATCTAGAGATTTTACTTTGCTATCTGTTATGGAGAAATAAAGACGACTTATTGTCTGTGGAGTTGCTGTATTAATTTATAAGAAGAAAATGAAAATGGAACAACAAAAAAAAAAGCCTCGTTTCCTTAAGTCACCCCCGTATCACTAATAGAATCACCTGACATCAGAGGACCCAGTGGAGCAGAGAACTTAAGCTTGGTCAAAGAACGTAAGTTGGTTTTTGATTTTTAATTCTTGTTTTATTTTAATATTTTTAATTATTAACTAAAGAGAAAAAATATTTGCTTTGTTTTCGAATTGAAGTGGATTCTTTTTGTGAATTGAGTTCTTCTACATTTAGTGACGAAGAAAGGGTTGTTATTAAGTCACAAGAAATAGAACAAAAATTCTATAAAAAATGTTCATTGATGAATATTTTAGTTATAATTGCGTTAAAATAATTAATTATTGCTGTAAATGAAGAATTAAACATTAAGCTATAGAGGAACAGATATCAAAGAAAAAAAATATTAGGATTAATAAATCGATGATAAAAAACGTAGCCAGTGAATTTGAAACACGTGGAATTTCTAGAACTTCATATTTAGAATAAATAATAAAGTTGGCTAAACCGGACAATATGGGACCCCGCACAAGGATTCACCGCCGGCTGCCTTGTTACCATTTTCAAGCGAAAAAAGTTAACTTAGTATGAGCTCAAGCTATTAATGCGATTAGCTGTGTGCCGATTAGCTTTAGGTTAAGTAAATTGAGGATGTTTATATTGAAAACATTTTGTAAGTCCCGCGGACTGTTCTTTCACAGCCAGCCTGGTACCGTAATCTCCTGTTTCACCAGAATTCTAATTCAAATATAAAAAAATAAATAATGATAATAATTTTATTATCTATAAGAGTATTTACAATAGTATGGAACTATTACTATTTTGATCTCCTTAAGGGCAACTAAAAGGCGTCAGGCAAACAATGGAGGAAATAAAACGAAGTATTACATGAAACAATAAAATAAAAAGTATTAAGAAATGAGTTTATTATATATATATATATATATTTAAAAATTTGCAAAGCTATTTAGATTTTGAAAAAAACAAAAATATAAATTCTTTATATTCTAAGAAAACTATTTCTCGAATAGTTGGAAGGGATAGGAGAGGGATAATACATCTAATGAGGATTGTGTTGATAAAGAGTTGTTGACATTTTCTTTTACCAGAGAAGAGCAGTCACGAATCCCATTTGAATTTTATTCCAATTTATAGTAGCTGAATAACTGACTGCTCTTCTGTGATAGTTGGATCTTAGTAAAAGCATAGGATTGAGTCTAAAGGATGGGAATAGGGCTTAGTATTTAACATAATTGAAGGACATAGTTTTTCGCTCATTGTTTTACAGGTGAAAAGGGCCAATGAAGTTTGTAGATAGGTTTGAAATGAATTACTTCACATTTAAGAATGGGTAGATTTTCTTAAAATTTGGAAGTGAATTCACATTTTCCTGAAATAAAATCTGAATCTCTAGAAAATTTCTATTAGAATCTTGGATGACTGCATTTGAGTTGCTTTGATATTTTTCGGTTTCTGGTTTCCTTTCGAAGGATTTCTTCAATCAAAGCGTTTTTTAAATCAAAAGAATTTATGATTTATGTATTAAAAATATTCACATAAAACGCTTTTATTTTAATGTACTTCATCAGTTTCTTATTTCAATTTATTTTTGACTACATTTAGTCGAACGTATCTTCAATTACATTTTACGTTTTGTAAACAAGCCTTTTTTAATGAGGCTTTTTTTACTTATAATGATTTTTGTAATAGTTTATCCAACTATTATTATTATTATTATTAATAATTTATTGCCTTACAAAAATTTGTTAATGCATAACCGATATGAATGTATCTTCCCGGTGCCTTAAGGGTAGTCCCTTCGAGAAGGCAGACAGTGAAAATAAAAAAAAAAAAAATAAAATACAAAAACATTACTAACAAAATATAATATAATGGAGGTAAATGGAATAATTCATTCGTAATGGAAGTATGGAAAAAAGTTATACATTTGTAGGATTTAGATGTGGTGATCTAAACTCTCCTCGTAAAGTAACTGAAATAATGGAATAATAACTAAATAATTTCATATCCTAAAATTGCAGTTCACGATTACGCCTAGTTCAAATTGTAAAGAGAAGACACAGAGAAATAGTGAAGTAAGGAAAGGGTTGGAGGGTATTTGGTGAGAGCAGACAGTTGCGACCTACAATGGAAAGGTAAGGATTTCACGTCCATAAAATGGAAAGGTAAGGAATTGAAGAGAGGAAAAGGTGAAAATGACAATTGGAAAGTTAGTGTAGGAAGATGAAGTTTTAATTTTCTTTTGAATTGTTTTAAATTGGGACTGTCACGAATATTGTGGGCATTGTTAAATGCAATTATTAGTTATAAAACGCTGTGCAATTTTATTATATTAATATTTTAAATGTGCATGCTTTCTTGGTCACATAGATTTTAAATTTTAATTGCACGCATTAAAGGAATAGTGTAATTACTAGAATTTTTCTTATTGGTTTTTAACTGTGACTTTCGTATATGACTATCACTTTCTAAACTTAATAAATAAAGAACACGAGCGGGAATTGTAGAGTCCCGGCCGGTCTTCCAAATCCCCAAAATTGTTAGATATCCTTCGTTCTGATCCATTTTAAATGGATTTGGATGAAAAGAAATTTAGAAAAACTTGCCAGTTGATCACGTGATTTTCGAATGTTTGACCTCGATTTTCTGAAAAACTGGAATAGATGGCTTCGTACTTTTAATGCCATTAGATAGACCTTGGGTATTACTTTGTATAAAAAGTTTTGACCGAACATCCTGTTTCATCTATTTTTAGAAATGGTCACGTGGTAATGTGTTCAAAATGGCTGTACTCGAGGGGGTGTCCAGACTCAAGTTTGTCACATATGGTTAGATCCTATAGTAAGCTACTGGAAATAGGATTTTCAAAAAAATCGTTCCGATTCAACTTAGCAAAACAGTAAAAACCTATTTTAGAAAAAAATATGGTTTTTGGTCATGTAATGGGTGATTTTACACTTTATAAGTTAATGTTGATTATTCTACTATAGATAAGCTTTGACTCCAATCTGAAAAAAATTGTGTTTTTTTTTTTATTATTATTTTGAAGCAAAGACAATAGTGTTCTATTCGTTATTTTCGTTCTAATATTTAAAATCGTCTTATACTTAATTTGAATCATTAAAAAACAGCCTCTTTTGAACTGTTTTTTAATGAAAAAACTTGTTTATTTCAAAAATCAAACATAGAACACTTGATTACATATAAAGGAATCGTACATTGCTTCAGTTAGTTTCATCATAAATGTCCGCCATTACATCAACAGCTTCGTCCTTTATTGTCCATTTGCTCAACGTCAGGCTCCTTTTGAAGCTGCACTTCATCCACTTGAAGTTCGTGTCTACATCAAAATTGCAGCCACATGTGACGTGAGTAGCATCCAACAATTGGAAGACCTGATCGACACGTGAAAATTCCTGGACAAGCCCAGGAAATGGAGCACGCTACCAAATAGACTACATATTAGTCAAAAAACGATATAAAAACCAAGTAAAGAAATCAGTGGCTTATCCGGGGGCAGATGCTAACTCGGACCATAACCTACTCAAGATGACATGTTTACTTAAATGGAAATCAATTAAAAAGCCTGTGAAACAAATGGGTTGGGACATTGAGGCCCTTAAACATCCTGATAGGAGAAATACAGGGAAAGTGCTGCAATAGATTAAATTTGATATCTCGGATATTGAAATTTAATTAGTTGGAGTTTTATTTATTATATAAGAAATTATTATGTGCTTGAAAAGAAAATTTATTTTATGTTTTAGCTTCTTCCAATGAAAATGTTTGAGTTGACGTCATATTGGAAGGTGAGTGATGACGTAGATGACAGAACACGATTGACGTGGAGACGTGAAGGTTGGCTCGACAGGGTCGTCTTGGATAGTGAAGAGCGGGATTGAATGAAGTCGCTGCCCAAATTAAGGAGATTAGATTTAAAGGATGCAGTTGACAAAGTTAAGTAAGGTGTGTCAGTCAGTTAGCCTACTCGTAATATTAGGAAGTGAGAATTATCTATAAGAGTGGAAAATTCCTAGGGTGGAATTGAGACCCCTAACAAAGACTTCGGATGGAAGAGTAAAAATGAACTCTGAATATTCATAGAACCTAATTCATCAATTAGAAACCTGAGATAGTAATATTGTATTTCAATCGAAAAGTATTCGAAGAAATTATTGAAGAGACAAGTTTATGTTTCCGTTCCGAATTAGATAGAAGAATCCATTACCGAAGAAGGTGATAGCGGGAAGCAGACCGCAAGTAAGAACAGGAGCGATTATTATCATTATTATTTTCCTTAAAGTAACTGAACGAAGAAGTTATTCGTTTATTAGAAGGAAGAAGAATTAAATTACCAAATGGAATCGAGCAGAACTTGAGCTACTATTAAATTAAGAGTAAATGAAATTTAGTGAACTCCGGGATGTTTGGAGCAGTCCAAGTTCTAACTTAACTAAGGGAAGAAGAGTGGAAGTCCGTGAATCGTAGGAGTGCGTTAGTTTTATGAAACAAATTGTTCGAAAAATAGAAGTAACAGAATAACTATAGAAGTAAGCATCCGCATATTAAAGCGAAGGGAATTCTGGACTGAAGATTAATTCGGGTTGAGAATGAACTTCTAATCATATGCTAAGGAAGATATAATTTCATTCAAGCAAAAAGTTATTCTGAAGCGGAATATCCCATTGCCCTTGGAATTAAAGAAGATTTAAAGTATGTCAACAGCATATTGCAGTTAAGAAGACATCGATATCCAGAAGTGAAACACGTGTTTCTAAGGATAAGGAATACAGAAAAGAAAGTGCAAGTGTGCAAGTGAAATAAGTTTGTGAATGGCCTGTATGTGAATATAAGTGATAATTAGTGATTTCAACTAGTGTTTGATATCTCATGTAAATTAGTGCAACCCTGATTTCGTGAAATGTATTCCGGTAGTGCAATTAACGTCGTATGAAGACATCAATTTGTAAGTACAATTATCTTATAAATTTTGGAGGGATACATGAATCAAGGAAGTCCAAGTAACTACAATACAATTAGAGTATTTTATAATTGATTTGAATTTAATTATATGCTTTCGTTATTTTTTTTCACACAAGAGTGAAGTCGTAGATAGTAGTTGCTATCGAGTTTAATTAGAAAGTATACCAATCAATATTAGTGAACATTTACATACGTGTGAATTAGCCATTACGAAGTAATAACTATTTGTTATACCAGTGTAACTACATAGGCGAGAAGCCATTGTTGATGTTTCGTATTAAATAGTTAATTGAAATTGAATGCTTAATGATTAAAGTTACTAGTCCATGTTGAGATTTGTTATCTCGTTATGTAGTAATGTAGAGATTAAGTTTATCTATAATAATCAATGATTAATAAGATTAAGTGTTAATTTGAAGTCTTTAGATTGAGAAGTGAAACCATTCAGTATATGCTAAAGTGCATTCAGATTATTGATTTATGTTAACTTCAACGTTATATATAATTAGTCAGAATAAGGCAGCTAATGAATATTGTAATAAATAATTTTAAAATTTTC
>JAFIDM010004315.1:78417535-78429759 GCA_023159025.1 Thereuonema tuberculata
ACAGCCATCACTTTTGTGGCTGCAGGGACATCCCTTCCTGATCTATTTGCCAGTAAAACAGCGGCTCGTCAAGAGAAGTATGCTGACAGCGCCATCGGCAACGTGACCGGAAGTAATTCCGTTAATGTGTTTCTTGGGCTCGGACTGCCCTGGTTCATTGCCAGTGTTTACTGGTTCTCAAAGGTATTAAGCTTAGAAAAATCCAAACTTCGTCTCTATTTCTTTCAATATTAATATAAAAATATATTCAAATCATTTCAAGACTAAAATTTCCAATATTTTACGGTTAAGTAAAATACCGTATTTGCTCGTATAAAACCACACGTGGATTTTTTTACCTCAAGAATTTGGAATAATAAATACTTTGCAATCACATCTCGTCTACAGAATAATGGACTTCATGACTTTTTTTTTTTTCGGAGGATGTAGTTTTCTAAATAAAATAAATATACCTAACATGGTAGGTCAATCCGTAGATTGGTTCAAAGCCTACGGAACCCTAGTGACCCCCGAAGGGCGACTCCTAGGAGAAGCCGTAGCTACACAAGATACGTAGAGTGGTTTCCCGTTGTGAAATAAATAAGCCTATATGAATTAAAAATAATAATTTTCAGGGATTCATTTTTGTCAGAAACGGTACGGTTTATATACGTTCAAATACGATATAAGAAGTCGTTTGGTTTAAATTGGATTTATAAGTTCAAGAATTATGTGTATTTTTATTTTTTACAGGGTGGAACTTTCGTTGTGAAGGCCGGAGACTTAGGCTTCAGCGTTGCAGTTTATACTGTGGTGTGCAGTATATGCATCATCCTTATACTTATCCGGCGTTTCTCGCCGGTATTTGGGAAAGCTGAATTAGGTGGTCCTACCGTACCCAAATATTTGAGTGGTCTTTTTATGTTCAGTCTTTGGCTCGTCTACATCGTTCTTTCGTGTCTCAAATCTCTTCGTTACATTGATTTGTAAATGTTGTTGCTTTGCGAATAGTTGACATCCCTCTACAAAAACAAATCCATTGAATATCAGTGACAAGGCGCCCTCACTCGGACGCTGGCAGTAAACATTTGCTCTCAAGAAAAGGTGAAATGTAAGATGGACGATCAACGAATAAAAAGAAATAAACAGTTCTTTTCATCTTAAAAAAAAATCCTAAATAAACATTTCGCTCTCGAAATTGTGTATTCATCTAGTATTCTAATAACACTGAATCTAATCCATTCTCTTTTGCCTGTGCAGTGTAACAGTGGTTTCATGTAACAAATACTCAGTCCCAAAACGCCGCTTCACGTTTTGGATATATCTGTCAAAGCTGAAACTCTGATTTGAACTGGAATTTCTTAGTGCTTTTCCGGTCAATGTAATATAACTCCCATTGTATATAAATGTATTTATAAATATACATTATTATTTATACATTGTTACCGCTTTGGGATATGTTGTCGGTTTATTAAAAAAAAAAAAAAAAATATCTAATCCACAATTAATCCACTGGATGTAAATTGTTGTCAAAAAAAATAGGAGAAAATTTTAATTGTTGTTATAGATAAATGTAGTTGTTGTTTTCTTGAATGAAAATCTAAAATTTATAAAAGTTAATATTTTTCTTTTTTGGTTACTATTTTTTTTTTTTTTTCAATAAAAATGATTTTTCTTTCTCGATTGTTCCAGATAATGTAATTGTGAAAAATTACACTAAATTTAGAATTTATTAATTTCTTTTATTTGTGTATTTTTTTTTTTTTAATTTTACTAAACTTGATATCTCAGACTGGTTAAGTGATATCTAAAAATAAAAAAGATATCGTCGTTAACTGAGTTATGTTCTTCCCCAGATTTGTTCCTCCAATATATTTTGTTTTTGAAAAGTTAACTTCAAGTTCCTGTGTCCTTCCTTCAAAATAAAATAAGTATTATAAATCTTTACTAGGTAGTAATATCTTAATTAAAAAAATAATAATGAATTTACTTACGAGTCGACATGAAGCGACTCGATAAATTATGTTGCTTAAAATGATTGTGTTTTGAGTTCAGCAATTCCTTTCAAAATCATTTAATGTTTATAGTCTGACAGAAGACGATCGACGAGATTAAAAATAGATGAATCATGCGTTGCCTCTATGAGAGGATTTAAGAAATGTTAACTGTATATATTTTTTAACATAAATCTATTTTGCATTGTTGATTTTTATTGGCACTTCACTATAATTTTTCTATCAGTATTTCAACAACCTTAACGTATAATATTGTGGCCTTAAAACCCACACGAAACAAAAATTTGCTTAATTTCTTTTGTTTTGTTTTTTCCTTTCAATCTGCGCTTTTTTTTTTTTTTGTGATAGGGCAAATATTAAGAATCATCATAGATCTGGTGGTCTCAGTTTAATCTCGTTGATCATCCTCTTCGTTTATCCTATTATATTTGATTTATTATTTGGTATCAATGCTGTTTTTAGTAAACCAATTTCCAAAGTATTATTTGATAAAACATTCAATTTATTAAATTGAAATTTGTAGCTTTCACGAATATCTCATTTCTTCATTGAAACATTATTGTTTCTCTGGTTCATCTGAAATAATATACTAAATGATTTACAGCCAACATTTTTGAAGCTTATGAAGGAAAGCTTCAACATGTGTTAGATAAATGACTTATAACAGAAATGACTGAAACACAATACATTGAAGTGGATCAAACAATACAGAAATAAGAAATATGTTTCCTACGAAGAATACTAATATATCTATGCTTAAATTATGAGATCCATAAGCTTGTCGGAGATATTTGGAAGAAGGCGGGAAATTACAATGGGGCTTTGAGGTGCTTCATATTATGGATTTTCGTTTGGTTAATGACGGCTGTTCCTGAAGATGATTATTCTTTTTTTTGGTGGGTTAATTTTCTCATTCCTTTAATATTATGAAGTAACTGTAGATGGATTATATAACTGGAAGAGGAGACGATCCAATGGTCTTCGAAAGATGAAGACCACACTTTCATTCCAACGACTGACTTTTCTTACGCCTGATGATACACTGTCCTGGATTGTCAGAAACATGTTTCAGTGTTTCTCGATTGTTTGATTTTCTTAAAATAAATCTCTTGTGTAAATAACTATTTCTGTTAAAAACTTTTAAACTCTTAAGATGTATTACCTTTATAACTAAATATTTTTTAGGGATCGTTCTAATAAGAATTAATATATTAATGTATTTTAAAGTTTCTCAGGAAGTGGTTATTCGAATACAAACCACTCTTGTATGAGTTGTGACTAATGTAAAGATATATACAATTCATCACTAAAGATGGGTCGTGATATCACTTCTGCTAGTAAATCAATACTGCAAGAGAATTACTGAAGAGACAGCAGATATCGAAACTGTGCAATCATGAATATGTTATCTTGTAAATAAAGTAGTAGTTTTCTAATTTTGTTTGTATTTGTTTGAAATTATTCTCAGTTTAAAAAGAAAGAAGTCAACATTAAAACTCTACAGTAGGCAGTATTATGTTGCGCCATTTTGAAAGAGATCTTTTATGTAATAGAAAAAAATTTTATCACAGCCATAAAAATTTAATTCAGGGTAAAAAGAAAGAAGGAAAAAAAATACCTTTAACAATCAAGAAACTTGTTACAATAGTATTGATATAGCTTTCCTGAAAGAGGGCCACTGCTCCTAATCTAGTCCTAGAAGATAACTTTTAAATGTTTTTAACATTAATATCATTAAATATATTAATTTGCCTTTCTGTTAATGGACTAATTATGGGCCTAAGGGAAAACTGTTTTCGGGAACAAAAATGTAAGGGTTTTTTTTTAGTCTTATACTCATTCAGGAGATCCATATCAATATAATTTTGTATATGTATACGTTTGTGTACAAATACATATGTACTGATGATGCATGTGAAGATACGAATCAACCTGAACGTGTTTCTTCTTTGTTTATGTTCGGGCTTCACGCTAAAACGGCAGGACAGATTTCGATGAAAACTTTTAGTACCCCGCTTGTTCATGGTCCAACTTAAAACATAGGCACATTAATTTAGCTTCCATCTCTCGAAAACGCCGACGAAATTCGTCGCTAAAACGACTGGACTGATTTTTTTTAATACGATGTTTATTTACGATCCAACTTAAAATAAATAGGAACACTATTATTTGGTCTCCAACCCTTTTCTAGTTTCAAAATTGATCTGCAGCACAGCATGCACAGCCCTAACTAACCATCGGATATCTAATATAAGCAGCTGAAACTTTGAAGTAAGCCTCATTACATGTATTTTTCCTCTGGCTGAGGTGCACCCCCTGGAACCCCTAATGTTACGCCACTGCTGTGTTCAAAATCTTTTTAAATTATCTTAGCAATTCTCATCTCGATGCAATAATTTAGTATGTAAAAAAACATTGAATCAAAAATTAAGCAAAATGTATCACGAAGATGCTGTATTTTATGAACTTAAAAGGATTTCGTTTGTTCAAATCAAATCGGCTTTAAATGCCAGGGCGTTTGCTGAATAAAGCATTAAAAATATTCAAGAACTCATTAGTTTATTTCAGAATTCCTTTAAATATTTTTGGTAAAGTTAATATGAAATATAAGATATATGAAAATGGTATCCAATTGTGAAACAGTTTGTCCGTTTAACCAAATCTCCAAATTTTCTAATTTGGAATGGCATTATTACTGCCAGTACCACAATATGTTACCAGCTGAACTATCAAACCTAAGTACAGTAATGTTTGCCGCGAATAACCTCCGAAGAACTTATTAAATAGTAAGTAGAATTGGAAACGAAACCAACTATTTTTTTGAACTGACATTCAATCATATGCTTATTTTTTGTTGTTATACTAACCATGAATTGGTGCAGCTGGTTGAGATATTTAGTTAAAATTATTTGCAAAAGACTTGACCACTAAGTACATGTTAAATTTGAAAAAGCTCTACAATATTAAGAAAAGAGCTGTTCTAATAGAATTGCAATTCTTTAATGTCTTACAATCATCTCCAGTTTGAGGTTTCCTGATTTCAAGACACTTTCATTTTTACCTTTTTTATCAAATCCTCATTTTAAAATTATTTAAACACTTAACACTTGTTAATAGTAATATACACTTTTAATCACTAATTTTAAAACGCATCAACAACATCAACTTTACTTTTTCAAAATACATCCTCTGTAATTTTTCTATCTGACACGTTAACATGGAAACTATGCAAAAAATATATCTTACAATATCTAGTAACAAAATTATATTATAGCATTGTTGTTAAGCACTTTTTATTTTGTTAAAATAAAG
This sequence comes from Thereuonema tuberculata, assembly GCA_023159025.1. Lineage (NCBI taxonomy): Eukaryota > Metazoa > Arthropoda > Chilopoda > Scutigeromorpha > Scutigeridae > Thereuonema > Thereuonema tuberculata. The sequence continues at coordinate 78,422,842 of JAFIDM010004315.1, forward strand.
CAAGTATAGTTTAGTATTTTTTAAAACGATTATCGTGTATAATTCCTATGTTCACAGAGTTTATTAAAATGACTTCCTTCTTCTTGACGACTCTGACAATAACCAACTAATTGTTGTTAAGGATTCACATCTGAGAAACTTATCTTTTCATTAAGTTGTAATTTTCCTATAAAATCCTTTACTAATTTCTCGGTTGTTGTTGTTCGAATGCATTTTTCTGAAATCTTTCCAAGATTAAAGTAAAGTACTGACCTCAATATAACACACCATTAACAAAGTGTACATAGACACACCACAGGTGCCCCCGAGCTCTGTGGATGGATGCGTTCTCAGAAGCGTGTACTAACTTGATAAAACGATTCACCGAAATCTGTTACAAAATGTAAGAAATGTTTCAGACACTTAATGAAGGCTATAATTTACAGTGACAAAACAATGCAACCTTTTATCTTTTTAAGGTGGCCCTAGACGGTCATTCATTTTGATAAAACGGTTGCGTCAATCATTGACGCACCTTTCAACCAACCCTTCAATCTTTGACCCTAGACGGTCAATCGTTTGATCAAAAGATTCAGGCAATCGATTGACGCACGCTTCAATCTTTTGATCAAAACTCATTCGTAGTGGAGTTTCCGTAATGGATGGTAGCATTCCTTTTTTTGCGAGACTTTTGTGAAATAATAGTGAAATTTTGTTTTTTATATTATACTATTCGTGTAGTTTATAACACGTTATATTGTAACATGTAATATTTTATAACCCGAAAATAACGTTTTCGTGGCTTATCAAATACAGTGTGTACTCTACATACCTACCATTGAAACAATGGTTTCAAATACAGATTTATGCTTCCTTGCCTTGAAATAATCTTTGCTTTTCACCTTCCATAGTTCAGGGCAATCCCGGTACAAATCTATTAATATGCTCGTGAACTCCTGTTTCCCTAATGCGTTTCGCTGTGGAAAGCGAGGGGTGCGAACTCCATGTCTGGTGTCGAGAGCCTGATTGAAAGAAAGATTGATCAAAACCCTTCTAGACGGTCAAGCGCCCTCTTCAAACATTTGCGTAAATCAAACTTTCCATCAATCACCGTCAATGATTGGCTCAAGCGTGAAACGGGTTCCTAAACGGTCAATCATGGTTTACTCAATCGATTGACGAAACCGTTTGATCAAAATATTGACCGTCTAGGGCCACCTTTAAACTTATTCAGATCTTAATAACATGACCAATTTTTTAAACATGTAGGCCAATACATTAAAAAAAAAATCCTCTTACTCAGAGAAGTATTTTTCGAGTCTAGAATAAATGCAAATAAACAAAAAGTCCTATTTTAAAAATAAGTCGCCTTAAATTTATTTACAACCGAGTTTTGATCGACTGAAATGTTAAAATTATCTGGATTTCACAAGAATATCTCATAGTTTCTAATATATTACAGGTTATGGAATAAAAATATTTTTTCTTTGTTGCTGTTAGTAGAACCTTTTTCAGTCAATTATTTATTATATCCATTACAAAATGAATTATTAAAAATCCGAAAAAGATTTTCAATTGTAAACTTCATTTATTTTTACTTAATACTGAACAAATGTATTTTTCCACCTTGAATATGTAAATAATTTTCTGATTCTTCCAGTACCTGTTTGTCAGTTTGTTGTTGTTTGTATTTGTTCAAATTTTCTTGTAAATAAAACCTAAGTTTGTTCGTTTTTTCATTTTCCTCGCCAGATTTGCATATCTTACTTTCCAAAACTAATCATGTTTTCTTTTGCTTTCAGTTTCGTTGAATTTTTATATTTATGTCCTGAAATTGAATGTTCTATTGAAGTAGGAAGTAGCTACAATGGGATTCGCGGTGTAAAATTCGACACTTTCTAAACATTATTCATTTACAACATGTATATTTGGAAAGAAATTTTTCGAATCCCCGATGGTATGAACGGAAAGAACGTTCTTCAGTTATTTACGTTGATGGTTTTTGGCCCGTACTCCTTATTTACTTACTGGCCCGACTTTCACCAAAAAACAATAGGGATCTTCTTAGATCATTTATGAAAGTTTAGCTCAGTAGGAAAATAGGTGTTTGTTTTTAACAAACGATAACCAAGGAAGACACAAGGCTAGATTAGATTAGTTTAATATTGGGATCAGGGTTGTAGACCCTGTGCACGTCAACCTAAAAGATTTACTGTGCTCCCATTTTCGCGTTGTTGGAGAGTTCCTATACCAGTGAACTTTATAAGTTCCAGTATCTTACTTCCCAAACTTGCGTCAAATTCATCTCCCTGCTGTTTACCCTCAAATACCCTTCTTCTCGTAAGGTCTAAGGATTCGCTGTCCAGGATTAAATGCTTGGCTGTCTCCGGCGACTGCCCGCATAATCTGCAGCTGATGTCTTCTTGAAGTAGACCTACTACTGTCAGATGTTTCCTGAAGTGGCCGTGTCCAGTAGTAAATGCTATGACTAATCGAAGATTAGCTCTGTCAAGTCTAATCAAGGATCTTGTATGCGAAGTTAAGGGTCCTTGCACTAGTTTTTCCCCCAAGGTTTGGCCAGGAAAAAGATTCCATCTTAGTTTGTGTTCTTTTTTGGCCCAATTGTGCATTGTCTAGTAAAAGGATTTCGATCCCCGAGTTTCACTGGGGAGAGACTGGGAAGGCCGTTTCGTCCTCTTTAGAACTCGTCAGCCAGCCAAACTGCTGGCCAAATGGTTATCATTTGTTGAATTATTTAGGCACGGTAAATTCTTTATTACTTAGATGTTTGTTTGTGTTTTTTTTTTGGATGGGGGAGGGGGAGTATCTTGATTTCAGATGGATCGAAAATGAACGGACAGTTTTTGACCCTTAACTCCTATTCATTAATAGAATATACTGTATATCAAAATCAGTAGGTAGCTTCCGTACAACTATATTTATATATTTATCTCAAATTTCATCTTTCTAGTTTTAGCGTTATCGTGATCAAAGACGGACGGACGGACAGACAAGTGTAGTGGATTCCAAGTTGCATTTTAAACCTTTTTTTTTTTTTCTAATCCTTCTTTCTCCAATATTAAGGAGTAAGTCAAATACCTTTTATTACTAATTGAATTGAGAGAAATGGACTAACTTTGCAGGTTCCACTGTGAATTAAAGATTCCTATACATATATATATGGTTTATCCCTTTTTTTTTGTACTTAAAGATAATGACTGTAATCTATTTTAATTACATTAAGGTTCCTGTTTGCAATGATAATAAATAGTTGATATTTTTTAGTCTACTTTCATAGGAAAGGATTATTCATCCAATCAGTCTATCTGTGTGCGTATCTATTAACTGTTGAACAGTTGAAAGAAACCTCTTGAAACATGACGTGCAGATTTAAGGATAAGAGACAATCTAACATTCACTTGAATGTTGTTCCGGCGTGGGTCCTTGTCATAAAATTACCGAGAAAATATGACAAAAATCCCTTAAAAAAAAGCCACGTATTTGGAGGGGAAAAAAAACGTCATTAACAGATAACCTATTAACACGGATATTCAAAGAGGAAGATTATTTTTTATGTAATTAAATAAAAGCGAAAACTTTACTTTTAAAGTTATATATATTATATTTCTCCCAACCAAAGAACGACCGTGGACACCAGATGGCGCAATAGTAGAATTTGAATCGATTGCATATGTCGGTGTTTTGGCGGGAAAGTGAACATTTAGGGAGTTTGAAGTTTACGGAAAAAAGACGATATTTATTTTCTTGAACTATTCTGATTTCTTATCAAATATAATTTCAAAAATGTATTTTTATTCATTCGTTCGTTTCAATCGTTCAAAATCAGTCTCCTACCTTTCCCAATTGGTTTTTTGACGACATTGCATCCCTGAGATTGCCAACACGAAGACACAGTATGGGATTCGTTGACCCACGTCTCATCTAAAAAAACGACACTGCGATCGAAAACAATTTCTCTGATGTGCCATAAGTAAGCATGTCGTAAGGCCTTTTCGAAATAAGAAGTAACGTTAGCAATAACTTCCTTTTGTTTGGCTTCCAACGGTTTTCTCTGTCCGAGAGTCGCCATTTTGAATCTTCTCTCTTGATATACATTCAGTCCTGGAATGATTAAGAGATCATGGGTGTTGTTCAAGGTCAGAGTCGTTCTTTCGTTTGGAGCAGAATAGTTAATGTGTGTGTGTGTGTTACGGGTAATGTCCGACTTTGGATAATGCCACTATTATGCGAATAATGTTGACATTATTCAAAATACGAGGATAATGTTGAATAAATTAAAACTGAAAATAGTTTTTAGATGTTCGTCCGAATAATAATGACATCACCAGACGCTCGGATAATGTAATTCTCTACGGTCGAAGATGGAACTGCACATACGTAGTTCATCGTTTGAAGGCCATTAAACCGGATATTCATATGACAAGTTCTTTAGTCTTCCACCTAATGTAGACACATCTCTTGTGGATCGTCCGCGAGACATTGTTATCATAATTATTGAAGAGATTAAATATTTAAGTCAAATATTTAATAAAATAATTTTTGAAAAGTCTTCAAATCTTCAAAATAAAACAAAAATAAACGTATAAAACCATACATTTATTGAAATAAATATTTCTTAATTTTCGAAAAGACATGACTTCTTTTCTTTTTCAAAGCCTAAAAACAACAACAATACGTTACAAACAAGTAGAGGAAAACGATACAGATATGAGACATTCATGAAATTGTATTGTTACAACAATACTTACAAATGCTATTCTCCTAATTCTTTAATTTTCACCTTATTTTTACAATTTGAAATACATATATTGTTAAACTCTTTGGCCATTTCCACAATAAATTTGTTTACATTAACACCTTCATTTCTATTAATATTTATCTTTTTGGTATTTCTAATTAGTAGACTTTCCATGGTTTTTCTCGTTTTACAATCTTTTTCAATACATACAATTTTGATTTCATTTTTTACACAATGATTTTTATTCATACAGTGTTCAGCCAATTCCGATTTCTCCTCTAATTTGTTTTTTATGTATGAATTATGCTCCAATGCCCGTTCTTTTATTGTTCTTTTGGTTTCTCCAAGATAGAACGCATCACAAATCATGCATTCTATTTTGTAAATAGCCCCCATTTCCCCTTTTTTGTCACTTGTATTTATTTTATTACAAATAATATTTTTTATTTTATTACTGTAATAGAAACCTACATCAATGTTAAATTTCTTACAAATCCTTTGCAGTCCAATACTATTTTTATTTAGGTACGGAATAAACACTTTTTTCCTTTCCTTATCCTTATCCAATTCCTTTGAATGTGTTGAACTTTTGGATACTATTATCGATAAAAGTTTCAGTATATCCATTTTTCATTAGAATTGTTTTCATTTTATCAATTTCTATTTTGTAATCTTCTTCACAGCTTGATGACCTATCAATCCTTCTTAAATAATTTTCAATGATGTTTCGTTTTATATGAAAACTATGTCCTGATGCAAAGTTTAATAAGTGGTCACTCTTGAATTCTTTTCTGTAATATTTTAAAACTATTTTATTGTCCTTATTTATTAAGCATAGGTCAAGGAAATTTAGTTCCTTATTTACTTCCTTCTCCATTTTGAACTTTATGTCTTTATTTCTTTTGTTTATATTTTTGAAGAAAATTTCAAATTGTCGATCAGTGCCAAACCAAATTATTAAAATATCATCCGCATAACGAAAATATTTTAGATTATATTTACATTCATTAAGAAATTTATATTCAAAATAGTTCATATAGATGTTGCATAATGTACCTGATAATGGTGAACCCATTGGAAAACCTTTTATTTGTTTGAATATTTTTTCTTGGTGTTTAAAATAAGAATTTTGCGTTATCAGTTCCACTAATTCCATTAAATCTCTATTGTCCAAATTATGTTTTAATAAAATTTCTTTGTTTTTGTACGCCAAATCTTCTAGTATATTTAATGTTTCCTCAACAGGTATGTTTGTGTACATGTTCTCTATGTCTAATGAGTACAAATGAAATTTTCTGTTATTTTGAAATATTTGTTCAATTTTCTTAATTAAATCTTGTGAGTTTCTGATTATTAATTCTTCTCTGGGAAGCTTGAAGTTTTTTATTATACTATTGACATATCTTGCAATATTTTGAACAGGGCTTCCATAAGCATTGATAACAGGTCTAATGGGGTTACCTTCTTTGTGTGTTTTTATACGCCCTTCTAAAGTGGGTGTTTTGCATGCTTTTTTCATAATTTCATTCTTTTGTTTGAAATTTATTGATTTTTTATCTTTTAAATCCTTTACTATATTTTTTACTTTATTATATAATGGGAAAGTAGGATTATTACTTATTTCAACATAATGTTCTTTATCATTAACTAATTCATCCATTTTCTTTATGTATTCATTTCTGTCCATGATAACTAAGTGGTTGCTTTTATCTGATTTTGAAATATATATTTCTTTATCTCTTCCTATATCTTTTAATATTTTAATTTCTTCTTTCTTAATATTAGTGATAGGATCCTTATACTCTTTCTTGAATTTCTTAATTTCTTCAAAAAAATTTTCTTTATCCTCTCCTAAACTTTCTGATATTTCATTTAGTTTAGCTAAAGTTCTAATATCAAAGCTTTCTTCTTTTTCTACTACAAAGTCTAAACCTTTGTTTAAAAGTTCTCTTTCTTTCTGACTGAAATTTCTCTTACTACGGTTTATTATATAATTACTTTCTTCTCCTTTCTTTGCTTTATTTTCTTTCTTACCAAATTTTTTTATCTTTCTTTCCTTGGCCTTACGTTTATATCCAATGTACTTTTTGTGGTTCCAATCCATAACTATCATATAATCTTCCTCACTTTCAATGTATGAATAAAAATCATTGTGTAAAAAATGAAATCAAAATTGTATG
>JAFIDM010004316.1:0-16372 GCA_023159025.1 Thereuonema tuberculata
AGCCAATTATTTCTCGTTTTTTTTTCTTCCTTACTTTTATTTCTTTTATTTTTTATATCAAAGAAATTTTTTATTATTACATTATAAATAAATTTTTCTTCTATTGTTAGTATTTTAAATCTTTTTCTAATACTATTTTTTTCATCTATTCTTTTGTTTTTGAAATTAATAAAAACTTTATCTAATATTTTAAATAATATTCTGTTTATATTTTCAGTTTGCTTCTTATTTATGAAAATCCAGCAATTTAGGCCATAGTTTAAAATTGAATCTATGTAAGATTTAAAAACAATTAACTTTTGTCTAAAAGGAATTATTTCCTTCAAATTGTGGAATAAATATGTTAAGGTATTTAATTTTTTTATGACATATTGGTAATGTTCATTCCATGAAAATTTCTCGTCAATAAAAATTCCCAAATATTTTTGTTGAGTTATGTATTCAATTTTTTCACAATTGCATTGGTAATAATTTATTGGACATATATTGTCAATATTTTTACATGTTATATTATGTAATATATGGTATAATTTTTTATTAATAATTTTATTTTTATTTTTCATTATCATGATTTTCGTTTTTTTAATATTTATAGTCATATGGTTTTGTACTGCCCATTTATTTACATTATTTAAATCTATTTGCAATTTATTATACGCATTTGATTGATCTGTATCTTCCGCCGAAACAAGAACATCATCAGCATATATATAAATATTTGAAAGGCTCACGCAATTACTTAATGAATCCATATATATATTAAATAATAAAGGTCCCAAATTAGACCCCTGTGGAACTCCAGTTTTGACATTATATAGTTTACTTATATAATTTTTTATTTTTATTTTAATTTTTCTATTTTCTAAATAATTTTTTAATAATTCGTTTATTTTTCCTCTTATTCCCATTTTATTTAGTTTAATTAATAACAGACTGTGATTTATGCTATCGAAAGCTTTTCTGAAATCTATAAAAGCAATATAAATAATTTTTCCTTCATTTAATTTACTATTTATGTCTTCACTGAAATTATTTAATAATAATTCAGTACTTTTATTTGGTTGATAAGCATACTGATTATTATTTAGTATGTTCTTGTTTTTGATATAATTATATATTTTCTTATGGAGATAACTTTCAAAAATTTTTGAGATGTTCGACAGTAAAGATATGGGTCTATAATTATCAAATTTGTAGGGGTTATCCGTGTTTTTTCCTTTGAAGATAGGTATCACGTGGGCAATTTTCCAAAGAGTGGGATATGTTCCCGTTGTAATAATATTATTGAACAATTCCTCTAAAAGCATAGCTAAATTTTCCTTATGTTGTTTAATTTCTTTTACTTTTAGAAGATCACAACCCATGGAATTATGATTCTTTAAATTAGATATTATATCTAATATTTCATTTATAGTTGGTGGAAATAGAACAATGGTCTCTCTTTGGGTATTCCTTTCAAAGTTGATTACTTCTTGATAATTGTAGTTATTTTTATTATTTCTTGATGTATTCTGAATGAATACCTTTTTAAGTTCTTGGAAAATAGTCTTTATTTCATATGTTTTCATTAATTTTAATATTTCATTGTTATTATTATTCTTCTGTTTAATGTTTATTTGATTTTTTAGAAGATTCCATATTTTTTCATTAGGATTTGGATCATCTTCAATTAAATTTCTATAATATTTTTTTTTTTTTTTATGTATAAAATTTTTAAGCCAATTTCTTTTTTTTTTATATTTTCTTTCTACAATTTCATTTTTCCTATTTTTTTTATATTCTTTGAATAATTTATTTTTTTCATCTATATGTTTCATTATTTCATTATCCATCCAAGTATGTTTATAGTTTACATTTTGTATATTTATAGACTTGTCGACTGAATTTTTTTTATATTTACATTCTCTTCTTTTAGCTTTTTTAATAATTCTATATAATTTATTTATAATTTTATTTGTATCTTGATTGTAATTATTTTTAATTTGAATAGTCAGCTCGCATATTTTTTTACTAAAGAAATCATCATCCATAGGATAATTATATTTCATACTTTTTTTTATAATTCTATCATGAACGTAGTCATTTAATTTATTTATTTCAAATATTATACCATAGTGGTCGGATATGTCCCATTTGATTATTGTAGCCATTGTTCCAGTATTTTTTATGTCTGAAAAGCAGTGGTCTATACATGATTCTGAAATATTTGTCCTAGTACTTGCAATTCTAGTGGGTTTGTGAACATGATTTACAAAACCATAGCCATAGAAAGTTTGCAAATAATTTAATGTTTGGTTATTTAAAAGTTTTTTATAGATATCTATGTTTGCATCCCCAATGTAAATTATATTCGAATTTGCTATGTTTTTTATTTCTTTTATATTATCTTTTAATTCTTCATTGAATAATAATTTATTTGTATTTGGAGGTTTATAAATTGCATGAATTATTAAATGGAAATCGTCAGAGGTACCTTCTTTATATTTGCATGTGATATTTTCGTACGTGTTTGAATTACATTCAATAGTGGTTACATTTAAATTTGTTCTATAGTAAATGATAATTCCACCTCCTCTCTTTCCTGTTCTTAGCTTATAGATTTTTGAGAAATCTGGAATGTCAAACATAAATAATTCATTCTGCTTAATATTTACTTCAACTAAAATTATGAATTTTAATTTATTTATTTTATTTTGTATATTTGCAACTAAGTATGAAAAATTAGTTTTTAAACTTCTTATGTTTAAGTACAGTAAGTTTAATTATTTAGGGTCAATTATTTGCTTATTTCTTATATTATTAAGTAAGTTTTCTGATTTTTCAATAAATAATTCCTCATTTATTATATTATTGTGTCTTCTGAATTTTTTAAGATTTTGATTACTTTTACTTAATTTTTGATTAAATATTTCTAACATTATTATATAATGATCTGATATTTCTGTTTGTATAATATTACTTTTAGTATCTTTATTTTTTAAATTAATAAAACAGTGATCTAAGCATGTTGAAGTATAAGATTTTATTGTCTGTACTTCTCTAGTTGCAGTATCAATTAAATTCTCAAAGCCATAAGTATTAAAAATTTCTAAATATTTCAGTACCAAAGAATTGTTTTTTTTTCTAGAATATTAATATTCATATCACCAATAATTATAAAATTGTTAGTTTTTTCCAATTTTTTATGAGCATATTCTATAGTGTTTTCTAATTCTTTAAGAAAATAGTTTTTATTCGTTAGAGGAGGTTTATAAATTATTAATAATTTTTTTAAATTTGTACTATTATTAATTTTACTTATATTAATATCTTTATATTTAAGTACACATGTAATATTTTCAAATGTTATTGTGTCAATCTGAAAATTCATCAACGTATATTCATTTTTATAACACATTATTATCCCACCACCTCTTCTATTTTTCCTAAGATTATATATCATACTATAGCCTTCCAGGGTAAAATATTTAATTTCATTTTCATTTATGTTTATTTCTACTAAAATTATTATGTTTATTTCATTTAGAAATTTTTTTATATGACAAATGAGATAATCAAAATTCTTTTTTATACTTCGTATATTTAAGTATAATATTTTTTCAGAAGACTGATTTATTATTCTATTTATATACCATTCTTCAAAATCACAGTAAATATTTAATTTTTTCTGATCTGATGTTTCAAACATTAGTCAAACATTTTTAGATTATTTTTTTTAAGATCATCTTCATTCATTATTTTTATTATAGATGAATTTTCATCTTTTCTTACTAAGATCTTATGGAACTTTGTCCAAGTGAATTTATAATTCTTCTCTTTTGCAATTATTCTTGTTTTCCAAAATAGGGTTTTTTTCCTTTTCGTTAAGTTCTCATTAAAATAGATTCTACTGGTGTCATTGCTATCAGAAATTTCATTATTTCTTAAGATTTTCTTTTCTTTCATTTTTTCCATCCAGATTAATCTACTTTTTAAGGTTGAAAACTTGATTATTATAGGCTTTATTTTGTTCTTATTAAAAGTTTGAACCCTATGCATAACCTCTACATTTTGAAGTTGATCTTTCACACCTATCTTGTTTGCAATTTTTTCTACAATGTCTTGCAATTTTTCATTTGGAAGTTGGATAACTCCATTTATTTCTAGGTTATTTTGTCTTAATTTTTCTTCATGATTGTCTATTTCTAGTTCAAAGTTTTTGATTTTCTCTTGTGTTTTATCCTTTTCTTCTTCTAATTTTAAAAGTCTTTCTTCAGTTTTCTCCTGTTTTCCTTCTATGGCTGATAATTTATCTAAAATTTCTTCATAATGTTCATGAATGTAGTTGATACTACTTCTTATTTCCTGTATTTCCGACTTGATTTCTCTTACCTCCTGTAATAATTGACGTATTTCTAGAGCTGATTCCATTTCATTTGTTTGGTAATGCGTATCTTGATTTTCTCCTTTCTTAGCTTCTTTGGTTGATTTTGTTCGTATAGTGATATTCTTAAAGTTCATATTATCTTCTTTTTTTACAGTATCTGTAATATAAGTTATTCACTTATATTTCTCGTTAATTAGGCTTATTTTGATTGAGCAGAGAATCATGTGTGCGGCCATATTGCTACACTAATCCCGCACTGAGATTAGATTTAATATTAATTAAAATAATTAATTAATATTAATTTAATTAATTTAATTTTATTTAATTTTATAAATTTAATTATTAATTATAGATTAATTAAATTCTGTAAAGAAATGGAAACTTTTTGTCATTCAAGTCAAATAACCAAAATTTAGTTGGTGTTCCAAATTTCAGATGCCTCACATTGTTAAATAGCAAATGCTTATATAAAAAGGAGCTGTTTACACCTTTATTTCGACTGTTCTTGGCCCGTAGCTGCTTATCTTCTGCCATTAGGTGTAGCCAAAGAAAAATCAATAATCATTGACACCTCAACCTTTGATGAATGATTCAGTTTTGTAGACTTATTAATTTTTGGATTATTTTAATTTCAGATAGACGGACAGACAGACAATTTCTGATCCCAAGCTATTTATCTCAGAAGCTCAAAATTAAACAACTTCTTTTAAATCTTCAACTTGCTTGAGGGAATTTTACAAATTTCATTAGTTTTAAATAAGTTTTTATTGATATCTTTTTGCTCAAGCTTCTAAACTAATGGTTCGATCTGTACCAATATTAATAGGATCTCCAATGAAAGATCCTAATCACTCTCTTAAATTTTCCAGGTTATAAGGTTTGTTTGTGATGAACGATGAAGAGACAAAAAATTTTATTAAATTCATTGATGATATATTCAGTTCAAAGCGTTCATGCATTACCTAACTACCAAATGCATAGAAAATATTATTTCAGTTTCCATTTCAATCTAGTGTAAAACAAATTTCTCGAAACCTTTGACACCATTTCAATTTAGACATTATATTTAATAAAAAATTTCTCAACCATTCAATTACAGGGGATAGTTTAAAATACGTTTAATTATTATAGATCAAACCAATGTTTTGATCAATTAATAATATGAACTCATAGAACGGAGAGACCATCCTTCAAAAGGAATCTAAATTGATTCATTATCCAAATATATCTCTAGTGATCCTTTCACTCGTTTTGTAAGGTAGATAAATTTTTATTTTCTTGTTTTAACTCATAACAATCTCACAATAACAATCGAAACATCGAAAACAATTGTTATAAAATCTAAAGCAGGAATGAAAAAAAAAATTAATTCCTGAGAATAGAATTTCATTTAGGAAATGCAGAATTTTTTTTTAATTATTAAATTTTTCTTTCTTAGAAATCGATCGGAATTGGTAAAGGTCCATTTGAAACCAACTACTCTGTGAACTAAACAAACACAAGTTACATTTCAGATAAATAAAAATATGAATTAATCGTCTACTAGGCATTTTAAATTATTTCTTTCTTTCAGAAAAACCCTTACTCCGATACTATTTTCTGGTTCGTCTATTTATTATCAAACACAAGGATTGACTTATATATACGACTAAAAGAATGTGATTATCTCTCTTTTTTAAACTATATTAACAAATTTGAAGAAGAGTCCTTCCAAACTTCAAAAGAAAGATTGAATTTCCATTGAGAGTAGAATAAAAATAAAAAATAACAGCATTATTAACAAAATCAGTAGCTATACCGTTTGTGTTGTCCGTCCGTCTGTGTCTGTCCATCCCTAACAACTCCCGCACGGAAGATCGGATCGACGACCGGATTTCACGATTGTGTTCAGAGGCCCAAAAACAGTAGGAGTGGGGTATTTTCAAGGCCAATTCCCCGCACTGAGATATTTAAGCCTTGTTTTCAATGGATTTCCTCTATTAGCTGAAATTTTAGAAATTCAATCATATTGCTTCAGCTGCCATCTACAACTGCATGCTTAACGTTCGTATTCGTGTAATGCTGGTTGTCGGTTCAAATCTGTATAACTACTTTTTTTTTGTTAAAGTCGGTCTGCGTAATTTTTTTTTTCCTAATATTTTTTTCTAATTTTTTTTATTTTTTCGTAAATTATGTATTTCCTTTTTTGCTAACATTTTATAATTATTATTATTATTATGAGTCGCCTTTAAATTTATGCTCTAGTAAAAATTTGTAATCACTTGATATTGAAATTGAGTTTTACTTTGAATACTGTGGAAGATTGAAGTTGAATAATATCAACTTAAATTTAAAAAAATTTAAGAAAAGATTAATAAAATCTAATTTTTTATAAAGAGAATAAAACACTTCATATTTATTTATTGTTCTAATGTAGTCTAATATCATTATTTATCTGACTAATTCAGATTGGACAATCAGTAAATTCTTGATTTTCCAGACGGATGAACATATATTAGGCTAAAACCAATAACTGCATGTGGTAACTTTTTTGGCAAGTAAGTAAATTCATTATTAATTATTACTCATTAAGTAAATAAGTACTTTTGCTTTTAGCTTAAGTTGTCTTAGAGGAATGAAAAAAACAAAAATAAGGGAATCTTGCAGCAGTTAGATTGTCTTGTTAAGAGAATAAGAGACAAATGTTAAACTCAAACCTATTATGTATCATGCAGATATTAGGAGTAATGAAGTCAGGATTATGTCAAGACTTAATCTGTATTCAAATATTCCAATGTCAAGAACAAGTCAAAAAATGTAGGGTATTTTTAATCTCTGAGTACAGTTTTAAAAGTGTTTGTTTGATTTTGCCATCATAAACCAGGCAAACTGTTATGTAAGGTCTCTTATGATAAGAAACGTGATGGAAAAGCCCTGGTTTTCTAGCGAGTAAATTTTTCAATTGACTGGCTATCGAAGAGCAAGAAGGTACAGATCTCCCGATAAAGTTAATGCAGTGGTAGAAGAAGCACAAATCCACGAAGCACAAGTAATAAACTTCATCTAAGAATGCGCAAATTTTTTTACTGATTTGATGGATAAAGGATAAATATTCATGGGATTTGTTGATTTTAGAACAGAAATTTATGAACGAAAATTTCCTCACAATAAATTTTGCTTTAATTTTTTATTTGGTAAAATGTGTTTCAAGCCGAAATCGACAGAAACATCAAAGTTATTGAGAGCAGCGATTATCTAAGTATGGGTCAGATTAATAAATTTATACATTACTTAAGTGTATCAAACAAACAATTAAAAATTAGTAAACTTTTTTTTTTATGCAACCCCCAGCCGCCCGTTCCTTTTGTAATAAATATTATAAGCGAGTGGATCGCCATAAAATGCCGTATTTGAAAATGGGTTCGGCCGATTAAAGTTTAAGAAGCCCTGTCTAGATTATTATTCCTTTTTTGAAAGAATAAAGACAAGAATCAGACAAAATGAAAATATCTGAGATTTCGACGGCGAGAGATTGGGACGACCGTTTCGTTCTTTCAGTGGACTTGTCAACCTGACTCACTTCTCGACGAAATGCTCAAATAGCGCAAGTATAATAAAGGAAATCACTCTTGCACCCTAAATCAGTATCCTTCCAAAAGAAAAAACAATTAAATGAACGCCCCGCATTCATCTCGAAAAGTGTATTTTCCAAAGGTGTATAATGTTTAAAAAGGGTTAACAACTTAGAGGTCACGCCCGACTAGTAAGCCCTACCTCCTAGAAAATCGAGTTTTGATTTTTTTTTTTTTTTTTGGTTATTTATTTATAGTTAAGGTAATGCCCTAAAAGCTCAAAAATGTTTGTGGCAGAAGCTGCAAAAACAACGTCAGAATAAGGTTTTGAAAGAAGGAAAAACGTCAAAAAGTAGAAAATTTGTCGCCCGCCATTTTGAAAGGGGTGATCCGATTTGGTCGAAATACAATACTAGCTGAATAATTACAGATATCTATAACCTATAAAAGTTTTACCTTAAAAACTCTAAATTTCCGACAATTTTTCGTGGCAACTTTGAGGTCCCACCCTTAAAAACCAGTGAACAGAGTTTGACTCTTTTGGAATTATTTGCAGTTATACCAACGGGCTAAGACATTGAAACACACCGAGTATAAGGATCTGAAGATAGGAAAAATCGTCAAAAAGTGGAAATATTCAATATATAAAGTATATCGTGTTAAAAAGAAATTGAATGGTATATGTACATTTGTGAGCTATGACTCATGATCGGCGCTTATCAAGGTCCAGGACTCAACTATTTACGTACAGGAGAATGGATTAGTGTATTTTTCCTCTGCAAAATACGCTAAAATCAAACCAAAAACAATATTCCGAATCGTGGCTTGCAATTATGGTCTGTTGTTGTGGATAAAAACAAACTACGAAAGTGTAATTCATTTTGGCTAATATTAGTGTAGTCTTGTAACAATAACGAAAAACAGATTTAACAATTTTTAAGTTTAGATTTTCTGTCCTATTTTCTTCAAGATAAATTAAAAAATTACTCCAGGGTTCAAAGGCACTCCGGTAAGATTTCATTGCAAACCCTTCTCATAGTGTTTCTGCTCACGTATCATTTGGCGAGTGGCCTTTAAAAGCTTCAATTTCAAAATAATATTTTAATATATCAGTTTTTAACTTTCTAATACAAAAATACTTTTTATATTATTTATTATAATTTATTTGTTTTAAAATTTCACTGAAATGTAGTACTTGAGATGAATTATGCGATAAATCTCCAGATATTTGATTGTAGTTTTTCGTCACAACTAATACAAAGTCTAAATCAAAGCCAAAAAAAAATAAATTGAAAATTTATTACTGAAAATTTTATTTCAGAAATCAATTCAATCTAAACGAGATTTATTTACAATTTGAATGAAAATATAAAACAACCACAAAAACAATCGAAAAACAGAAGTAGATGAAATATTTTATAATTTAAATTATAAATATTTTATAATTGTAATTTGATAAACTTTTACAAGAATTCTTTTCAGTGTCTTTTTGTACCGTAATGATATTGATACCGTAATTACCTAATAGACATTAGAAAGTTTTTGCCCAGCCCGCTATTCTATACGGTAGCGTTAAAGTCACGTGACTGGTATTTTGCGCATGCATCACTGTCCCGTAGAGGAAATACCGTTAACGTGATACGTTAACTTTCCTGGAATAGCTTACCGCTTTACAGTAGTAAACATGAGTTCCGATAAACCTTAGAAAATTAGATTTAACATGAATGACGACTTGATACTCTTCCGCAAAGTTTCATTTCATTTTCAATTCATTTTCAATTATTGCTGGTAAATTTAAGCCATCTACTAGTCGCTGTATATGGTTTTTTTTCGAAACGGAAATGCAACCGACAATCCTCATCATTCATTTCATTTAAACTCAACCTTGGATTTTCCTCTTCTCGAACCTAAATGTTTCTTTCTCTCAGGATATTTTGTGTAACACTAGATCCAAAAACAAATCATCGTCAATGCCTCCAAATGCAGCGATCTGAAGTATGTCTTCCATCATGTTTATTAGCTTACCGTGTCCACTGACACGTTATGGCAAAAATTCTCTTCATGACCGAGCCCGCTAATATGATTACCGTATTCGTTCAAGTGACATTTGCGTTTCTCGTATATAAATCACGTTATGGCAAAAAATCTTCATTATTTTAGATTTTATCTAATATTTGTAACAACTCCTAATCTGCGTTGGAGAGTTATAACAAAAGAACTTTGATATTTTAAAACTAATTGTGCGTAGATGTCTGATATAACAATAACTTTGAAATTTTATATTCTAAACATTTTTAAGAAAGGTGTTGATTGTAACAAGGAAAATCCTAAATTATTCTCAGCAACAAAATTAAAGTACAAACGTTTATTTGTATTAATTTTTAAAAACTAAAACGAATTTAATCTTAAAAAATGGCATTAAAAATTAACATTTCTCAGGAGAGAGAGAGAGAGAGAGAGAAGGGGGAGATTAACTCCCATCTCATTAAAGGCAAATACGAATGGAGATGGAATGTTATTTTCTAGTTTTTCTTGTTCTTTCTTTTATGTAGAAACAACACAGATAATTTCTCGTTTTCCACTAAATCCTTAAACATTCCCTGAGGAATCTCTTAAGTTAATTACATTGATACTATGATCTGTACAAAAATTTCCTAGAAGAACTCAAAATCTACTTTTCCGTAAAATGTTATTCCTTAAAAAAAATCTTAATTTTTCATATTTCTATTTTTTTTAAAATAAGTGAAATTCACAAAAGACGAAAATCCTCATTTATTTTCAAATTTCCTCATTTCCTGCTGAATTTAAACACTTTAAATTTTTCAAATATAATAATTATATCCTGTTTTTTATAGATATGATCAAAAGCCGATTACTATAAATCTTATCAAACATTCTCATGTGGATTAGATAAAAAGAACCAATTGCGATTGACTACAACATCAATGAAAACCTATTGTTTAGTCTAAAGAAAACGTTATTGGCTTTCCAAACTAATTTTTCAATAAAGACTCACATGGAAAACATATTAAACATAAAAGTTATATCGTTTCTTGTCGTTCAGTCTGCATCACTGGTGGCCAATGCAAAATATCAGTTGTGTGCTTCTTCTATTTGCCTTAAATTTCCGAGAAAACAAAAACAAATAAATAAACAAAACAGCACAAAAACTTTGTTACTTTTAGGCTTTTGATACCGTTAAGTCTTATATGGACCATTTGTTTGTCTCTCTGTGGACAAGTATCAACTCAGCAACCACGAGCGCTAGATATATGATTAGGGTGTCGTTGAAAAGGTCTTCCCAAAAGTAGTTCAGAGCCATAGAGTTTGTGTCTCTAGCTTGTCGGGCTCCAAGATAGCGATAGCAATTAGTAAACCAATCACAATGCTTGGCAACGGCTTCCTATATGTTAATGAAGAAAATTATTCAAAAGTTATTGAATTCAGTCTATAAACAAGGTTTGAGCTAAGAATGACGATAAATTCATATAAATAGTGAGTATAGATGGAGTCATCTTTACTTTAGAATAAATTGCGTCGAGACACATTGCACCTGGGGGTGCTTCTAGAAAATGAGAGGAGCTTGAGATTAAATTCTTGTAGTAGTGGTTCTAATTTAGTCCATGTTAAAATGGCTTAGTTCAAATACATTTAAATCTGCATGCAACCGACTTTTCACACCGCTTATTTATAAGAAGGCGTTTTGTGTTAAGATTTGAATAATTTTCTTCATTAACGTATCGGAAGCCGTTGGGAAACATTCTGATTGGTTTACTAATCGCTATCGCTACCTTGTTTCTTCATGCGTTCTGACAGAAAAATGCATCTTCAATAGATTGTCCACCGCATTCGTCGTGTTCTAGAAGACAAATTAATGTTCTTAAGTTACAAATAAAAGAGAAGGCAGAAACTATATTTCTCGCAAGGCGCGGGGTTCGTAATATTATAGTGATTTTTTTAAAGTTATTCTTATAGTTGTATCGTAGTTTTATCGTTATTTTATCCTTTGTATTTCAGTTATTCCGTTTTTCTGTAATCTAATCTTTATTATTCAATTTCTGTGTAATTATCTGTTGATCAGTTTCTTTTTGAATTTCAACGGTTGTGGCATCTTTTAATTCACTTTTATTTAAATCACAACGGTTTAAAAACCTGTTGTGATCACGTGTCATTTAAAGCACCCAATCATTTTGTAATTGCCACACCCAATCAAATCCTTTTGTACATAGTCTATAAATACCGATGTTACTTGTAAATAAAGAGAGAACAGAGTCGAACAGATGCAGATCCAACAAGTCTAAGCCTCCTTTACTTAACCACGAACCAGACACATCGAAACACACCACATATTTTGGTAGCCGAAACCCGCTTCCTCCATCGAACTCGCCGAGAAGCCCGGCTTTGCTGCCTCGGAACCCGAGTTAGCTGCACCCGTACTACCATCCTCGAGCGCCGACAAAACTCAGCCTCGAGCCGATAATTGTAGTGATTTTTTTAAAGTTATTCTTATAGTTGTATCATAGTTTTATCGTTATTTTATCCTTTGTATTTCAGTTATTTCGTTTCTCTGTATTCTAATCTCTATTATTCAATTTCTCTGTAATTATCTGTTGATCTGTTTATTTTTGAATTTTAACGGTTGTGGCATCTTTTAATTCACTTTTATTTAAATCACAACGGTTTGAAACCCCGTTGTGATCACATGGCATTTAAAGCACCCAATCAATTTGTAATCGCCACAACCAATCAAATCCTTTTGTACATAGTCTATAAATACCGATGTTAGCTGTAAATAAAGAGAGAACAGAGTCGAACAGATGCAGATCCAACAAGTCTAAGCCTCCTTTACTTAACCACGAATCAGACACATCGAAACACACCACATATTTTGGTGCACGAAACCCGATTGCTGTATCGAACTCACCCAGTCTCGAGCCCCGCCTCGGAACCCCAGTTAGCTGCTTCGGAGCTAACATCATCGAGCCCCGCCTCGGAACCGCCTTGGCCCTGATGGACCCCACAATCCAAGCCATGATTTGCCGGTCCGGAAATCGAGTTTACACCGTTGTCCAGGCCTGCTGGCCCAACTACGGACCACGGAGAATGGACGATGCCTTTCCAGCCAACAGCCAGTATGGACCGCCGCTAGATTGCCTAAGAAATCAGCCGCCCTTCGTCCGAGTTCTCCCCGCCGAAACGCAGATGCCACCGGCCGTCGATTCAATCCACCGTCGGCCCCTCTTCGATGCCAACAACCCGCATCTTCAGTGCATCGCCCGTTTTTAACGCCTCGACTACAGCCAACTACAATACCATCCTTCGTGAATCAGCCATGACGAGTTCTGCAGTCAGAAATTTAATAAAATAGCCGCCGATCAAACTACCAGTACACTCACCACAATCCAGTTCACATGACTTCAACAGACGAAAGAACGAGTTTTCCCGCCAGCCCGTTTCAACGCCCTACCCCGCCGCAAAATGACGCCGTTTTGGGGCCTATCCAACGCTCAAAGCCTGCGAATTGGGGTTCAACCACGAAGAACATGTCTAGTCGACTCTCCGAACCTCGCCGTTAAAAATTGCCACATCCGATCTAAGATTTTCCGTTAAACCGTCATGGGAGACGCCATTTTCGTAATCTCGGAGCCATTGTCTAGTCTCAAAACCAGCGCCAAATGCTCTCGACCGCCGGTCCATTGTTCCCGTACTCACATGGGTGAAAGGCCATTACTCTTAATTTTAGTGAACATTCCCGAACAATAGAACTTCAGTAAAATTTGTGTAATTTAGTGAACATTTCCAAACAATAGAACTTCAGCTTGTGTAATTTTTAATCTAAAAATAATTTGTGAATTTGTGCTTCGAAAATACCCGGATCAAAACTGGTATAGCAATATAAATAGTCCGTTTTGTAAAAAGTTGTTCCTGTAAATAGTTGTAAATAATTTTATTTTCATGAAGCTCAGTTTATATATATTCTTTTGGCCATATCTTGTTTTTATTTTTCGGGAACGAAAAATCTGGGAAGGGAGATTATTGTAGTGATTTTTTTTAAAGTTATTCTTATAGTTGTATCATAGTTTTATCGTTATTTTATCCTTTGTATTTCAGTTATTCCGTTTTTCTGTATTCTAATCTTTATTATTCAATTTCTGTGTAATTATCTGTTGATCTGTTTATTTTTGAATTTCAACGGTTGTGGCATCTTTTAGTTCACTTTTATTTAAATCACAACGGTTTAAAAACCCGTTGTGATCACGTGTCATTTAAAGCACCCAATCATTTTGTAAATACCACAACCAATCAAATCCTTTTGTACATAGTCTATAAATACCGATGTTACTTGTAAATAAAGAGAGAACAGAGTCGAACAGATGCAGATCCAACAAGTCTAAGCCTCCTTTACTTAACCACGAACCAGACACATCGAAACACACCACAATATACTGAAAGAAGAAGAGAAATCGTTCGCTACAAAAATCGTAGCACCTAATTAGAATCACGGCAGGGATTGGTTACGAAGGCGCACAATAGATTTTTTGCTACTACGAGGCCGACGAGAAACATCAGGCCGCGGTGCTGACGTCATGTTTTTGAGTCACGTGACCAACCGGGTCCGAACGAATTTCATTGCCTTGAAGCTTCAGACTGTCACACTAAACACACTGTATCTTTTTGATTAAGCTAATTAAAAATATATAACTTAGACTAAAATAGTTTTCAATTGATTTTCATAAATTTTACTTGTCTATTTAGTATTTAGAGTTAATACTTATTATTATTTTTATTTAATAAAACTTGAAAAGGCCAAACGATTCGTTTTATTTTAGTAATTACTTTTTTTTTAAATAGATTTTAAAAACGTAAATTTATTTTTTTTTTTAAATTATTTAAAATATTTATATTATTAAAATATAGAAAAGATAATTTACTGCTAAATTCATCCTGCTTATATTCACTAACAAATTATTACACACAGATGCAACTTATGTATATATTCATGTAATATATATTGAGAATTTCCGTTTAAAATTTTTAAGTTATATTTCTGAACTTTTTTGTGAATTTCCAAAAAAAAAAAAATAAAAAAAAGTTGCATAAGAAACATAATTAAGTCCAGTAATTTGCATTACTTTTCTTGCTGTGGATATAAAACAATATTAATCATTTTGTTAAGAGCATGATGTTCATAGATATAACAATATCTTCATAAAAAAATAATAATAATAATAGCAAGTTGATTTTGGAAGCATCATTTTATTAAGGATTGCAACGAAACACAGTGCACGAACAATATTTATTCAAATTACTGTTATTTTTTATTATTTTTTGTCTAATTCTAAACCACTGAACAGCAATTACACGAAATCTACTTTTCAAAAATTATATTTTATATGCATACACAATATATATATATATATATATATATATATATATATATATATATATATAGTGCAATTTAGTTAATTTTTGACTTATAAAATGATTATTAAATACTGAGATTTCTTAACTGTAACTTACCTTTCTCCTTTACAATTGAATGTGATTCCAGTACAGGTCTAATTATTAAGAGAATTCTTTTTCAGTACGCACGAGAACGTTTTATTTTTGTTATATTAATATCAAATAATTCATGAAAATAAATCAGGAAATATAATCTATGTACTTGCCATATCTTCTTAATAACAGTGATACAACAATAATCACAAATTTCTTGATGATGTCTATAACTAGATAATTTCTTTTTTTTTGTTTATTTAAATAATCATCAAAATGGTTTCTCTTTCATATAAATTTTTGGTCCTGAAAAGGACCTTTTTGACAGTAACCCTTCTTTCTTCTCTTCCAGTACTCTACATTCTTTCTCCTGTTGTTTCCTTCTTTCTTCCATCCATTTTGCTCCAGTCTTCTTTTTTGCCTTTTCTTGAAGACCCTTGAATCTTCTGATTTTTTTTTCTGAATTCTTCTCTTCACCTCTTCTCCATCTATTTTCATTTCTTGCATGTCTTCTGACCTCTTTGATCTATATAATCTGAGTCTTGGGGTATCAAAATAAACTATTTTTTTTTAATAATTTAATCTTGAACAACAGTTAATATTTACTGTAATAACTTATGCAAATTTTAAACAAGCATTAAAAATTATAAGAATGAATACAAAAATTCTTGATCATTCACTTTCTTTCTTAAATTCTGCTCCAGTCTTTACCATTCATTTTCTCAAATATTCCCTTCTTTACACAGACTGCATTCTTGCACTAATTGACATCACTCATCTTCTCACATATTCCTTTCTACCTTCACAGTCTAAACAAACATTTACACTGCACTCACTTGCACATATTCAAATCATTTATTTTCTAGGGAATAAGAGATTCAAATAGGCTGACTGTGTATATTTACAGGAAAACATATTAACACTGACTATACTGACTGGCTGTACATTAGACTGGCTA
>JAFIDM010004317.1:925-21495 GCA_023159025.1 Thereuonema tuberculata
CTGGAAATCCAATTCTTTTTAACTGAAAAGAATTGGATTTCCAGTTAGCAGATTAAACTGTCACTGGAAGGAACTCAAATTATTGCTTCTTTTCAGTTAAAAAGAATTGGATTTCCAGTTAGCAGATTAAACTGTCACTGGTAGGATCCCAAATTATTGCTTCTTTTTAGTTAAAAAGAATTGGATTTCCAGTTAGCAGATTAAACTGTCACTATAAGGATCCCAAATTATTGCTTCTTTTCAGTTAAAAAGAATTGGATTTCCAGTTAGCAGATTAAACTGTCACTGGAAGGATCCCAAATTATTGCTTCTTTTCAGTTAAAAAGAATTGGATTTCCAGTTAGCAGATTAAACTGTCACTGGAAGGATCCCAAATTATTGCTTCTTTTCAGTTAAAAAGAATTGAATTTCTTTTAAAAAGGGGACCATACAGACGAAGAACAGTACACTTATATTTAATAAATTCATAACTTGTCACATGTTCCGAGGCATCCTTACAAGCCTCTTCAGACTACAATAATAGAATTCAAACTATGCTTTTCCTAAATTACGAAACATAGTAATAAACATTAATAGTACAATTTAAGAATACTCAAATATTAAATAAGTGCAAACACATATTAGTATCTTTTCAGTGTTAATAAACAGAGAAGCTAATTATAATAAGTTAATGGATAATATGGTAAAGTATGTTAGTATACTATTTGATGAGGACCTACAAGAGTAAATTAACCCCAATATTGGCCAATGTTGGTATTAAAATTGCAAACAAAGCAGGGTATACTATTAGAAATGTCCTAAATAGTGAAGGTAATAAAAAAATATCTGATGCCAAAACACTAAATAAAACTGGGATGGTATACAGTATTAAATGTAGATCTGGAAGAGGGTGGTGTTAATATATTGGTGAGACGAAACATGTCAAAATTCGAATGCAGGAGCATACTAGAGCAATTAAGCCAGGCGATGAACAGTACTGAACAGCGATCCACCACAAAAATACTGGTCATGAATTAATGGTGGATAAACCGTTCATTTTTGGCACGATTGTTGATCAATACTTGCGTAAATTTTATGAGTCATTATTGATAAAAGCAAAAAGATGCTATAGTACAGAAGTATCAGTCACAAATGCATTACAGTATCAGCTCCATTAACTTGATTATTATAATTAGCTTCTCTGTTTATTAACACTGAAAAGATACTAATATGTGTTTGCACTTATTTAATACTTGAGTATTGTTAAATAGTACTATTAATGTTTATTACTATGTTTCGTAATTTAGGAAAAGCCTAGTTTGTATTCTATTATTGTAGTCTGAAGAGGCTTTTAAGGATGCCTCGGAACATGTGACAAATTATGAATTTATTAAATATATATGTATTGTTGGTAATATGGGGTGAGGAAATTGTTGACGTACAGAGGGAACTGGATGAATGGACTCAGCAACTGAAACTGGTGGATCTTGAAGTTAGCGAAGAGAAAAGTGAAGTGATGGTGGTGGGACGGGACAAAAACCTGGAAAGGTATATCTGCATAAACAACAAGGCATTGAAGATCACGGATAGATTTACTTACCTAGGGGCCGAAATAACAAGTAATGGGAGAGTGGAGCATGAAATCACAAAGCGGCTGGAGAAAGGGTGAAAGCTATACCAGGGAGTGAGACACTTGATATGGGATAAGAAAGTCCCAAGAAAGGCAAACGAGATAATATATAAAATGTATTACATGCCTATAGTCACCTATGCAGCACAGACATGGGTGATGAATGCTAGAGACTGGAGTAGACTTTAAGCTGGGGAGATGAAGTTTCTTAGAGGTATAGCAGGGAAGACTAGATTAGACAGAGTGAGAAATGAGGATCCCACCCAAAACATTTCATGTAAAATAAGTTGCCAAGACTCACACGCTCATAATGCTTTCACTGTTAAAAAGATATGAGATCTCATGTAGAGCCAAGCCCCTAACTCTACAAGGCCTAACTCTACAAGCTCTAACTCTGAAAACCCTATATCTTGGTCAAAAAGTATGGCTTGGCCATTTCGTGGCTGTCGCACATACAATCCCATGGAGTTATGTAAAGGATATGGAGTATGCCAAGGCATACTTTTTTGACCAAGATAGTAGGGTTTTTAGAGTTAGGCATGTAGAGTGAGGGGCTTGGCTCTACATGAGATCTGATAACTTTTTAACAGTGAAAGCGTTATGAGCATCTTGGCAACGTATTTTACATGAAATGTTTTGGGTGGGATGAAATAGTTCCATGAAACGGCCAAGCCATACTTTTTGACCAAGATATAGGGTTTTTAGAGTTAGGGCTTGTAGAGTTAGGCGCTTGGCTCTACATGAGATCGCATATCTTTTTAACAGTGAAAGCGTTATGAGCATGTGAGGCTTGGCAACTTATTTTACATGAAATGTTTTGGGTGGGATTTCATTTCTTTTTGTAAGATGAGATCTGATAACTTTTTAACAGTGAAAGCGCTATGAGCATGTGAGTCTTGGCAACTTATTTTACATGAAATGTTTTGGGTGGGATTATCTATTACAACTAAATTTAGTTTTAAGATTATTTAGAAATGGATTTTTTTTTCAATACCCTATTTTTCTATTGGTCAACTTGTATATACAAGCTGTTTGCACTTTTGTAAGAAATCACATTATTACGCAGTATTATTTAGGCCGAAGCATTGAGGGTACGACTTATTTCAGATCTTAATAAAATCCAAAGTATAAAAGCTAGATAACTGAAACTTAGCATATTTCATTAGTATGGTAACTGCATCTTATCCTGAAAATTTGAGCTCTCTAGTATTATCCAGGCCAAAGCTATGAGGGTTCGATAATACATAACCAGACCCCCCACCCCTTTATGAGAGGTTGGAGGGTGAAAGTTACGGATTTCTTAATTTTTTTGTTGTTTGTGTGCTAATCCTAACCTGCATACCAAATTTTCAGCTTTCTAGGACTTCAGGAAGTACCCTAGAGGTTTTGATGATCATGAGTCAGTCAGTGACGGAATCGACGTATTTTAGGTAATAATAAAATCCAAAGTATAAAAGCTAAATAAATGAAACTTAGCGTATTTCATTAGTCTGCTAACTGCATCTTATCCTGAAAATTTGAGCTCTCTAGTATTATCCAGACCGAAGCTATGAGGGTTCGAAAATACAACGAAACGCTTCGAGAAAAGGTACGTAGTGCCCTTCCTGCCTTCGGCTCGTCTTGGCGGGGGCACTGCCGTGCCCCCAGATATCAGGGAGGAGTTGGGGATAAAAAGTTTGAGGAAAAAGGTGGAAGAGGGAAGGCTGAGGTGGTTGGGGCATGTGAAAAGAATGGAAGATGGTAGGACTTCTAAGGTTTGGCAAGTTAAAAATACCACGATACCAAGAAGGAGACCGCGCAAGCAATGGCTGGATGATATGAAGTACAGCCTGGAAGAGAGAGGCATCCCATGGGAAAGAATGTGTAGAGAAGAGGCTTCGAAGAACAGGGAGAGGTGGAGAGGCTTAGTTAATTCCTAGACCCACAGCTGGTGGAACGGGAAAGGATATGTATGTATGTATATGTATTGTTCTTCGTGTGTATAGTCCCCTTTTTTAATTTAAAGCAATAATTTAACTCGTAAGCTCCGTAATCGCTGCCAAGGTCACCGACAGTATGGTAGAGCCTGGTGATTTGAGGAGGCCAGAGGAAGGGCATCTCTAATAAGATCACGCCATTGATTTCGATTCATGGCGGCTTTTTGTGTGTCGGCTGCCAAGAAGTGTTGCGGCTGAAAATCAAGTGCCACCTGGCTCAACCATGTTTTCTTTGGGGCGTTTCTTCAACCAGTAGGTCATTCTGAGTTGAAGCACTGGTAAGGTAGTCTCGAGAAATCCATGCGACAGACATGCCCAAACCACTTTAGTCGCTGTCATTTGATATAAGAATCGATAGTGCATTGACTATTGCAGGCCTCTGAAGGATCCCAAATTATTGCTTGTTTTCAGTTCAAAAGAATTGCATTTCCAGTTAGCAGATTAAACTGTCACTGGAAGGATCCCAAATTATTGCTTCTTTTCAATTGAAAATACCATATATGCTCCAATAAACGCTGAATCTCTTATTGTCGCCAGTCTCTAATAAGCACCGGGCTGCAGAGGGGACACGGCAAATAGTAGCCGGGTCTTTGATATTTGCCTACCGGTACTAGTGTAAGCGTCCGTACCTTTATAATCGTATATAATACTTTACGGTACATTGCCTTACAAAATGCCGCCGAAATGGTCATTTGACATTGCCTTTAAGATTCGCGTGGTGGAATACGCCAAAGAAACTTCCGGAAAGGCGGCCGCCCATCATTGCGGATTCGGACGACGAATAGCAGCAAAAGGTACAGAAAGACATTGCCATTTATCTTTAACAGTCTTATTTAGCATGTGAAATTCAAATAAAGTAGCTGTTTGTAATGTTAGCCGGTATATTGTAAAATGTGTAAAAATATTGCATTCTGAAGGTTTTTGTTAATAATGGCCAGCCTCTAATAGCAGCCGGTCTCTATTAAGCGCCGGGACCTGAAGCTAGTTTTGCAAGTAAACGCCAGGGGCCTCTATTAGAGCATATACGGTAATTGGATTTCCAGTTAGCAGATTAAACTGTCACTGGAAGGATCCCAAAATATTGCTTCGTTTCAGTTAAAAAGAATTGGATTTCCAGTTAGCAAATTAAACTGTCACTTCTTTTCATTAAAAAAAAAAAAATAAACTTAAAGAGATTTATAAATAAAAAGAAACACTAAAAACAAGGTTTAATGTGGAAAAAAAAAAACCAAGGATTCAATTGAGCCAAGATGTAAAGAGAAATTCAGAAAAAAGATTTTAAAAAAATTAATTAAAATGAAAATACATAATTAAAACTAAAAGTTCCACACATCTACATTATCGCCAAAAATCAGGTCAAGTCAAAAGTCTTTTCACTTTCTTGCTCCCATTCTCACTATATTGTCCAGTTGAAGGAAGAGGCTTAAATAAAAGAAATTAAAAAATAAAGATGGACGTTCGTCACTAGCTTTCAATAAAAAGAAACATTACTTACAGTTAGTACTTTCTGAATGTTTGAAGTTTTGGGATCCCTTTTTTCGTAGCATAAAAATATTAAATCAAAAAAGAATATTATGAACCTTTTGCCATAAACACCACACTCATGTCACTTAGGAAAAACTGTTATTTTTCACTAGAATCTTTGAAAACCAAAGAGCAATTTCATTTTTCGTGATGGTAGCTTCGAGGTCTGTCAAACTTTCACTGTAGACAACACTCCGAAGGCTCTATTTATGAAACTGCACTGTGGCTCTGGGTATCTTCGCCACATTGACGGAGTTCTATGCTCGGCATAGCACATGCACAAAGGATTATGAGAGAGAGAGAGACATAGCGTCACCAGGTCAAGAAATAGATTAAGTGTTCTCTTCACTGGTAATTCATGGCTTTAATATCATCAACGTATCACACTATAAGGGTGGTGTTTGTTTCACTACCACTTTTTAGTCTTTTTTTAATTACTAAATTCTTATGATCGGATTTCAAAACACAGAAAAGTAAATAAAGGAGACTCCATAATCAACGTCTTTATAAGAGAACGGCTCCGATATCTTTATCTACAGAATCCAAAATCAAAATATTGGATAATATAAAAATAAAAATATTAACCAAGTCAACATATGACGTAGGAAGAGTTAATTGACAGATTAATGACCATGGGAGAAATAAACTAAAAGAAAATTCTCAAGTAAACAGAACGATAAAAAGAAGATAAAGTGAAGGGTAATAATCTAATTATAGAAAATGAAAACCAAGATGACAGGAAAGATGAAACGAAAGATAAACATCATTGATGAAATAGCAATAAATCTAATACAAGTTTTGGAAAAACAAAATTTTCTAAGACAAATTGCTCAAAGCACAAAGTCAAAATTAATTTTTAAAAAAATAAAATGTAAATTGAGAATAATAATAAAAAAAAAAGTGTCATTGGAATAAAAAAAGCAAAGATCAAAATAAACTGTGACACAATTCACCCTATGTGGACTAAATTTGAACTTTTTTTTTAATTCAGAAATCAAAACCGCATACTCAGGAAAATATGCGTATGAAATTGAGTTGTGATTTGCCCAATTGTTTTTCCTGTAAAGAGGTCTAAACACCTCTTTAATTTGGATCACCTGTTATATTAGATAAGTACTAATAATTAGATAATAACCAGAATGTAGATTATGTTGAGGTTTGTTTTTGATTAATAGTACATTAAATTCTACATCAAAATCTTGTAAACAAAATAGAAATGATTGGTTGTGTTTCATTTCATGTAAATAATAGGTGTTCTCTAAACAATAATAAAAAAAAAAAAAAAATAGTTTTTCTGGTGCATTTGCCATTGCTGAAGTGAAAAGAAAGAATGTGGCAACTGTTTTAAAGACATTTATTTTTGAAAAATTGCTATATCGAAAGTTTATTGTCATTATCTAGTATCCTGTAAGGTAAGACAGCCTACTCTAAAATCACTAGATTTCTTAGTGAAATTATTTATTCTTTAGAAGAGTTCAAGGAGTTTGTAATTGTGCGAAAGATTTTTTTGTCTATATTAGATAACTGACCAGAAAATGTAGATTACTTTGGTTTTTTTTTTTAATTAATGCCACATTAAATACTATATCTAAAGGCTTGCAAACGAAATAAAACATGATTCGTTTAAGTTTATCGTTTCAGGCAAAAATGTAATTTCATTTTATTTACTTTTTTTGTTAAGCTACAATCTAAATTATGTTTTCCTTTATGTTTAATGTTATAAAATAATTAAGCAGATAATAAGACAAGGTATTATTTCTTCATTTATTGTGTAACAGCAGAAAGACCCGTTCCCCAGGTTACAATAAACAAATGCTCTGATATGGATGATAAAGAAACTGCAATTGTGAGATTACTTCGAAACTTTCCCGGTAGGTACCAAAAAAAAAAATAACTGAAAGGTCTGATCTCATTACAAATCTATATCTATCCCGAAAACCTTGTGGAAGTATCCTCCACCAATGTTTGCCCATCCACTCACCGCGCTCCCGTGATTCGAATTTTTTAACCCAATTTCTATTATGCACAACAATATTTTCATTCCAATTGTCATCACCAGATTAATCTGTTGTGCTATTATACACAACAATACAGGGTGATTACAAATGTTTTGAATGATTTCAAAAATTTCCTGTAAAAGCACTATTGCAGTTATGATGCGATGAATGGTACAGTTGGATAGGCACATATTCATGTTTTTTTTTTATATATATCTCAGAACTGTGAACTATGACCTACATTAATCACATGGCAATTGGAAACTCGAAGTACATAGTCCTGACTAACGCGACAGCAGTGGGTCATTGGCTGTTGCGTCGTATAACAAACGATTGTCTCTGCCGCTCGCCATGTGGTGTTGTTGAGAACTGGGTATTCACAGATGAGGAAAACTCATACAGGAAATTTTTGAAATCGTTCAAAACATTTGTAATCGCCAAATATATGTGTAGTTTCCGTTTTTGCCATCGGGTGCATATGTGGCACTGTTATGCAAAGCAATGTTTTATTTCCAATTGTTGTACCATAATATTTGTGTAGTTCCCATGGTTGCCATCATGTGCATATCTTAAGCCATTTATTTGTTGTTGTGTTTGTACATGATGACAATAGAGTTGGCTTTGTCAGAGTGTGTTATGTGTAGGTTCCTTTTGTCTAAAGCTTTTAAGGTGTGCTTTTTGAACAGGTTGTAAGTTGTTGACTGATGATGTTCAGGCATCTGTTTCTGAACGTGTTAATGTTGAGGATAGTTTTGTTAAGGGCTTTAATTATATTTTCTGTAGATAGAACTATGGGGAGGGAGTGGTGGAACTTAATTTGCCTAGTTCTTGGAGGTCATATTGATTGTCACAGACAGGGCTTTGGAGCAGACAAAATTTGTAATTGCTCCGCTCCAGCTCTGCTCCGACATGAAAATACTTGCTCCAGGCTCTGCTCCAGGCTCCAAATACATTTTTTAATTCGTATTACCAAAGATCAAATATTAAAACCAATAGTTTCTTTTTAACTAAACTTTATTAATCATCATAATTAATTCTATAAAACAGAACAGCTGACAGTCTTGTATCTTTTAATATCAATTTTAAGGCAGAAAATAATCGCTTGACACTTGCTTGTGTAGTGGGCATACTCGATGCAACTCGACAGGCAGCTTGAATTCGGTGTGGGTAACTGTCAATAGCTTCAAATGCTGATTTTACTTTGAGTCTACCCATACCCTCAGTTGCAGGACAAGCTTGGCGAAGATTCATCTCAAAGTCTTCTTCATTTGAATGTTGCATTTCTGAAACTCTGACGTTTTTCCAGCTTGTCTTGCTCTTTTTCAAAATCATCATCTTCTGAAGAATTGTCTGCTGAAATCGAACTATTTGTTTTTTTCTTTCTGTGATTGTTGAAAACTTACTACTCGATGTGGTTGCTCAGATTCAATTGTTGAGGATTCCAGGCTTTCGCCCTTTTGCCTCATAGCAAAACGTTTAAAAATCTTTAGTTTTTCGAGTCATCAGGCGATATCAAAAAGTCTTTCTTTTGCTTTTGTCATTTGCGACGTACTCGGTAATATTCTATATAGGGAATCTACATAGACTCCGACAAAAAAATGGGTGTTTTGGAAAACATTTTCTTCACATTTTCGCATGGAGGTCAAAATTCCCATAGCAAGTTTTTGCCACTCTCCAGGAGTTACGTCAGCTGCTTGAAGGGTTACTGTTGTAAAATTTGGCTTTGCCAGGAGATCTCTTATATTTTTAACTTCATCCCATTCAGCTTTAGTTAATATCAATTCTCTGGCTCCAGCCACAGCTTTTTGTTCACAATAATGTTGAAAACAAGTAGTCGATCAATCTAACGTTGAGTTAGCCCATGATTTTTTAGAAGAATACTGCAAATATTTGGGGTTCGTAATTTGATAACGACTTGCCGTATTTTCCCTAAAAATTCCTTGGCCGGTTCTTTCTTCAACCCATCCCAGATTGCAAAGTGAAGAGTGTGAATGCCACACCTAATCAATTGGACTTCTGAATTATCTTCAGACAGCCATGTTGGCAATATAAGGCGAGGATCCTCAACCCATTGTACAGGAACATCCATGTCGAGTTTTTGGCCATCATGTTCTTCAGTTTCTTCTTTCAATGAAATAACTTCGGTTTTGTTTATATTATCAGAATTAGAAATGGTTTGATTGTTGCTGAATTTTTTTACAGCACACGCCATAACAAGCAACAAACAAATAATAACAATAAATTAATCTATAAAATTTTTGATAATGAAGAAAATAAAACAAGAATTAGAGTAAAATATAAAATTTTGAATATAGAAGAACTTAGTGGGTTGAAGATTTTCAACATTCTTACTTTAAACAATAAGTTTGGTTTTAGAATAAATGAATATACTTATTCAAAGATAAATAGACAAATAAATTGAAATAATTATAATTGTACTAATTTTAGAGAAATCATAAACCAATTAATATATGATAGTCAATAAAAATATAGTAAAACACTTCTAATCTATATTTAACATTAACTAAATTTTGTTTTTGAAAAGACACACATTAAACTTCCCAGCATCTATAAAACAGGAGTAAATACACCTAATAGAACTGGTAAATATTAAAAAAAAAAAAAATCTGGAGCAGTGGAGCAGTCAAAAACTTGTGTGCTCCGGCTCCACTCCATCTCCGGGCAAAAACCCATTGCTCCACTGCTCCATGCTCTAGCTCTGCTCCAAAGCCCTGGTCATAGAACATATGGCATATTTGGGTAAGGGGAATTATGAAGCTACAATGACTAATAAACATTCAATAATAAAAGAAAGCTAATAAAGAATAAAAACAAGATAGTGGAATAGGTGTCCAATGGCGTCATCAATTAGGATCATTTAACCCGTTTGGTACCATTGTCTTCCAATTAAGACCATTGAAATTCTTGATGCGAACTTGTGCAGAATGCATAGTTGTGTTAGCAAAGGATAGAAATCAGTCATGAACAAGCAAAGTAAAATCTTAAAAAGATTTATTTGAGTGGACATTTAAAAATTCAAATTCTTATGTACAGAATTTCAGACTTCTTTTCTAATGAAGTCAACGTCTTCAAAGTTCATTAAACACAGT
This sequence comes from Thereuonema tuberculata, assembly GCA_023159025.1. Taxonomy (NCBI): domain Eukaryota; kingdom Metazoa; phylum Arthropoda; class Chilopoda; order Scutigeromorpha; family Scutigeridae; genus Thereuonema; species Thereuonema tuberculata. Next base: position 11,142 of record JAFIDM010004317.1, read on the forward strand.
TCCTTAATCCTTCAATGAATAGTAAATAGTTGAATTATTTTGTACCAGTTCATATATCAACTCGATATCGCATTAACAACAATGTCACTCTTCACAAACTCTGTGAAAACATGCGAAATTAATTCCTCAATTAATTTCAGTTCAATAGTAATATTCACAATAGCACACTTCCAAATTTATATACTTATTTATCTTGAAGCTCTCATACTCAATTAAATAATTCCTAATTATATAACACACCATTTCTTCACACGTGAGAGTTCAAAACCAAAAAATATTTCTATTTGAAATAATTAGTAATGGCTTTACTTTTATTCACCTGTGTGAATTCTTTCCGCGCATATATGAATGGCTTTAGCTTATTCACCTGTGTGTTATTATGAACAAAAATAGTAATGGCTTAATTATTTCAACTGTGTGAATTTACTTCCGCTCAATATTTAATGGCTTTTAATTTCAACACTTGTGTGAATTAATTTAACTCTATTCTCAATAATAAAGTTGTCTTCTAACGAATCAGGTTTTATCGCTATCTCTCTTCTGGAGTAATACTTGCTCGGCTCACACATTTAAGAAAATAAATAATACTAATTAAATTATGTATTTATAATTTAATACCTCAACAATTCTTTTAGGTCTGATAAATCTGATTTAAGTTTCTACAAGAAAGGAGAGGAGCATGTGTTTTTGTAAAGAACACAAACTGCAGAGTCTAAAATGTATCTGTTTTGCAAGTGAGTGGTTAGACAGTCAGGTTCTGTAGTAATTCCAAATAAAATAGTAATGGATAGTAATTCCAAATAATTGCTACAACTTCTTTTTGTTGTTTTATACAATTTGTGATTTCAGAGCTGTACGTGCTTTTGGATATTGCTAAATGAACAAGAAGTTCATCGTTCCAATGTGGACCATTCTATTGAAAACAAAAAACAATTCAAGTAAAATATCAATGTTCTGCCATGAATTTTGGGATAACCTATGAAGGAAGTTGAAACTGTTGAAGACAATTGGAACTATTAAACCATTGCGTACGCAGGTATATTTTATAGACTTCAATACTAAGAATTCAAATTTACTTTTCGGAGAAGTTCAAGTTCACATATTTCTTAGGGAATCATGATTCTTCAAATAATGTTTATTTAAGAATTCTAATTCTATCATTACCAATTTGTGATAAGAAAAATATTCACTGTAATTACTTATCCTTATTTATAAATAATTTAGAATAATGTTAATTTCATACACAAATAAACACTTTAGATAAGTTGTTTTCTTCTTCTTTAACTTTAGAATATTTTTTATTTTTCATAAAAATTCATTTTACAATATAACTTTGTTTTTGTGACTTCGATATTTTAAAATTTGTTTGTTATCTATAAAATTATTTATAAAACTTTAATTATCTTTCTAGCTTTGAAGTTATTGAGTATTTACTTTCTAAAAATATCATTGTATTAAAGTTTTTCTTCTTTAATTTATCCTTTGAACAATTCGAATAATTATTCAATAGAGTATTTAGACACTGTTTTTAAACTGTTGGAGAAGTAGATACATCAATATTTATTATTTTATTTCATTAATTCTCTTAATAATCTTTCCCATTTGATTTTTTTAAAAATTTACATAAAAGGATGTGAATGGGACATTCAATTGATTCTGTTACCATCCTTTTCACATGTAACTTTGGAAGCAATAAAATGAGTTATAATTTTATAAAAAGATCTGATAGCATTTACAAATTAAGACCAAGGCTTGATTTCTTATTTGTCCAAATAGATTATTCCACCATTTTCCAGCTGAGGCTTTTAATCCTGGCCTGTTCTTTATGGAATCCTTTATCTTTTTCTGTTCAGATCAGCAGACTGCCTTGAAACAACTGCATCTTTTTATATTTGTTTGAGATGGCATAGGTGAAACATCATTTTCAAATATTTAATGTATTTAGTTTTATACTTTTAACGACATTATCCTTTATGACAGTTCCTAATATTACTGTTGCTGCTAAGGAAACAAAACATTTGACAGACAATCAACAACTGAAAATAATATTAGAAAAGCATGTGTCACTAACAGGCTTCAATTAGATGCACAGATACAATTCCAAATGTGCACATATGAAAAAAGAATGGGATTTTTCTCAGTTGCTGCACAGAATTTGAATCTGTCAACAAGTATAACAAATAAGTAAGCAAACGTAAGGCAGAACGCTACAAGAAACCACCCTGAGTTGTCACCGGAAAGAGACTGGGACGGACCGTTTCATCCTTATTAGGACCTCGCAACTTCTGAGTTTGTCATCGGTGGAGTTTGGCTGGCTGATGTGTTCTAATAAGGACGAAACGGTCCATCCCAGTCTCTTTTCGGTGACAAATCCTTTCTTGTAGTGTTTACAATTTATGATACATTAAATTTGTTTGGCAATATGAATAGGGAAGCCAGTTTTAATTTCAAGTCATCTTCAAAACTGTTTTTATTTTTTACATTTTTAAAATACAATTTAAACATTTCAAAAGAACAGAAATGAATCTTTTCAGAAAATGCTTCTTTATTTGAAAGGGAACAACAGGAATCTAAAATACAATGAGATTTAATAAAATTTGATGCAAAAAGATCTGTCAGCCAATAAGCATTATTTTGAATCATTGGGCATGTTAAATTTCTTTTCAAGTATAACAAACAATTTAAGGAAAAAGAATGAAAGGTATTACAGGAGAAGCAGTGAAGTTCTGAAAAAGAGCTGTATTTCCTCATCTTTGATAACTATATTGATAACAGCAAAGTAATTTCTACTATTATCATTATAATATGATGATATATTGTGTTGTAAAGTAATATAGTAGGTTGTTGTATTGCTTTTCCTTTACGTCATGAGTATAAAGCCACAGATGTAGAAAAATAATCTTGTATTGTAGTTCTTTTTTCTTTTTCTATTTCTGTGTTTAATTGTTATAAATAGTTTTTTAATAATAAACAGTTACCAAATAAATCACTGTTATAATTTTTATTTGTAGTAAATCAGTCAATAACATTGAAAATATTACTTGGAAATCCAAGGAAGTTATCTCTCTTGGTTTTGAATTTGTAATTCATGCAATTTATAAACCTTCAAACACAAATAAACTTTTATTTAATTTAGAATTACATAATTGAAATTAAAAATAAAATAAGTTCAAGTATAATTCATATAGAAGATGCAAACACTGGTATTTATAAAAATACTTTAAATAACATAAATTCTTAATTATTTGAAGATTTTCTATAATCTTGGTTTTACTAATCATATTTATAAGCCTACAAGAATTGCAAATACCAAAACTGCATGTTCAGACTCCTGTATCGATCTGTTTTTTTCTAATATTAGAGCAATTGCTACCATTATCGAATGGAATATTTCTGATCATTTCAATATCATATCCGAAATGAATAATTCAATAATCATATTTAATGATAAAAAAATTAATAGAAATATGGTTTATAATTATTTAATTATTAATCATTTTTCCAACAAAAAGTTAAACGATCTTACTCTTCAAATAACAAAGGATTATAATCAAGATATAAATAAAATTATTAATATATTATATATAATAATAAAAAAAAGCCAAAAAAATAAATTGGAAAAATAAATCTTTAGAAATACTATCAAATATTCAAAATACTTCATATAAACAACGATGGATGGATAAATATAGAATGAAACATATTGAACAAATAAATAAATTGTACAAACATACGAATGTATCACCTGACGATGCAGGCAAATTTATGAGCTCAAGAAACAGGTAGTGGTTTTTTATTGTAAATAACTTTATTTTTAACCATTTATATGTGTGTTGGTTTTGAAGAACGAATGTAATATAAAAAAACACACGTTAAAGTATTGTACCAAAAAAAAAAATAGTTAAGGAATTTAACAAAAAAAAAAAAATTTGGAAAAGAATTTAAAAAAAAAAGAAATAAAAAATTTATTAATAAAAAAACAAATATTATTATAGGAAATTAATTGAAGATAACTCAAAGGCAAATGTGGACATCTGGAATTTAAAAAAAAACAAAACAAATAAATTGAAACAGAAAAATATTAATAATATTGAAATAATAAATTTATTCAAAGATAATTTTCACATCATATATTTTTAAGAACTGAAAAATGTTTTTATTAAAAAAAAAAAATAATAATGAAAATAATTCCCATTAGCAAGAAATAATCAATTATGGAGGGAATTCTCATAAAAGATTCTATGGTACTATTTCCACCTACTTAGAATTATATCTTAAACATAATGTCTAAACTAAACAAGGTAGGGATAGTGATTAGTAAACCAATCACAGTGCTTTGCAACGGCTTCCGACTCACCTTTACTTTAGAATAGACTGTGCCGGGATGGTCTAGAAAATGCTCGCACGAGTCTGTTTGCGACCCCATGCTATCTTACCCACCCCTATTTATATGGAATAATCGTCATTCTTAGCTCAAACCTTGTTAATACATTGAATTCCTAATAATCCTTTAAAAAAAAAATGCCCATGAGGGGATCGAACCCACGACCTTCGCGTTATTAGCAGGACGCTCTAACCAACTGAGCTAACAGACCACCTACAACAGCTAACAGAAGCCGTTGCGAAGCATTCTGGGATATGTGTCCACAGACAAACAAACCGGGGATATAAGGAGTCTTTCAGAAGCCTAAAAATATAACTCTATGGGCTATCTATATATATATATATAAATGAATGTTTCTTTCTTTCTTTGTTTACTCCTAGACCCCTTGGCCTATCTGGACCAAACTTTGCAGAATTAGTCTTTAGAACCCTGCAGAAAAGATAGGCTACCTTAGAACCTGGACACACCACCCCCAGGGGTTGAAAAGGAGTGAAATCCACACAAATATTGTCGTGAAAACAATTGGAGCTCGGTGGCGACAATGACAACTATACCCATAGTGTTGTGCAACAATTGGACCTAAACTATGGTTGTGCATAATGGCGACATAATGAATAATAGTGTATAATGATCAGATGATTTTTTTATGAACTAGGAAAGGTCTGACGTGATAGGGCCATGACGTTACAAAATTCAAATAACCTCGAACTAGGAGTATAAACGGGACGGAGAAACGGGTGGGAAATCTTATATTTTCTGACCTTGATATTAATTTCATGTCTAGGAATGTTGAGTTACAAAATTCAAATAACTAGGAACTATTGATATACATTGGGAGGGCAGTGAGTAGATGGGCAAACATGGTTCAAAGATACTTCTACGAGGGATTCGGGATATATATAGATTTGTAATGAGATTAGACCGTTTGAGGTTTTTTTTTGTACTAATCGGGAAAGATTTGAAGTGATATCGCAATTGCAATTTCTTTATCATCCACATTAGGACACTTGTTTTTTGTAACCCGAGTGAAGACCGCGTCTTTCCGCAAGTGATTTTTATAAAAGTAAAAGAAATTAAGGAACACACAGAAATTTTGGCTTTATTTATTGTTAAACTTTTTAAAAATATTCTTATAACAGATATCCAAATTAATTGCCGATGTTATCCCTATATATAAAGGAAACCATACAAATAATTATAACAAATTTGAAAATTATAGACCAATATCTTTACTTTCAAATATTTCAAGACTTTTGAGAGTTATCTTGATGATATTCTAATGGTGTTTGTGGGAATGATTTAGGAGCGAAGAAACGAATCAAGTTTTGGAACTGAACTGAATTAATTTATTAAACAGAAAACATGGGTTTTTATAGATTTTACAAAGTTGGATTTCATTGGATAAGTAATTAAAAATTTCTCTCGTCACTTTGGGCGGATAGTTGAGGTTTCAGGGCAGCTGTGGGTTCACTGTTTACGTCAGATGTAGATGGTTCGTCTGTCAGAGAGATATGTGTAACAGGTACAGATGGCTCATTTGTCAGGTAGGCCTTTATACAGGCGATGTGAACTATTTGTGGATGATTTTGATTGATGGAAGATCCAGGACCTGGAACAACTTTGTATGTTACTGGTGAAGTTTGGCGTAAGACGATGAACGAAGTGTTTTTGTTCAAATACTCATTTGACGTCCGTGACAAAAGCAACAATATACCTACACAGTAGTTGTGATTTAGGTATTGATCCCTAGTGGACTAGTATGATGGCATTGGGCCCATATTTTTAACCGTCAAACATCGGAAACAACCCTAGCATAAGGCGCGAACCTACCGTTCAAATGCAATAATAATAAATAAAAATAATAAGAAAAAGGAAAATATTAAATGGTTAATATAAGTCTTTGGACCTCCCCCCTCCAATCCTATGTCAGTGAAAAGACTAGTTTCTCCTTCTCAGGTAATAAATCCCCAGTCTGCGCCTCACAGAAACACTTATCGACTAGATATTAAGACAAAACGCATGCAAGCAAGTAATGAAACCAGAATATATTCTTAAACACTAATATTGCATATAGTTAAATGCATAGATATAAAACACTAAACTCATTCCCACAAAAAAAAAAAACATGCTAAGGTATTCCGGTAAAATTAGCACATATCACAAATGATTTATTAATTTAAAAATAAAAACAAGATAACATGAACAGCAGAGTAATAGACGAAGTTCTTGTCCTAAAACAATATTTATATATTTCAATGGGAGAACATAAATTTTTACTTCTTGATTTAGATTTTTATAACAAGATTAATGATAAAATGAAATGGTGAAATAGAAAAATTGCAAATAATAAAAAAAACCAAAACAAATGTAGTCAATACATTGGCTATTTAAACCCTAAACAGAAACAACTAGAATATGATAAAATACAGTCTCTTCAGCAAGATTTGATTCTCAAGGCAACTGTTCTTAGTTACATTTGCTCAAGGTAAAGCATGGCTTCTCCCTGGCGAGTTCGAAACTTGGCATTATTCTCCTTTCACATCTCCCTCTCTTCTTTTATTTTTACACTTTGAGTTCACTTTTTAGTTTTTCTCTTTTATAAAAGAATTTTCATTCGTTAGATTAAACACAAACACTGCTCTCACTAAATAGTACACAAACATATTAGCCCTTTCCCCACCATGTCTGCTTTCATGAGAAAGTTTCGGTTTCGTTTTGGCTTTCGGAGGTAGCTCCACTTTGTTCGAGAAACACTATTAGTTCGAAACACACTATATCTAAAGAATCGGAGATAGCGAAAAAAGAACACACTGCTCGTATATTTGTCTTTTAACACCTTATTCTATTGATAGTTCAGATGGGTCTGATCGCTCGAATCACAATCTAAAAGGAGTTCGGATCGGTGTGGCCCTTGCTTTGTCCGCTGGATTCCAAGTCCGATATTTCCTTCCGATAGCGTCCGTCTATCATCCTTCTTTAATAGATTATGATAAAAAAAATAGTTCTCTACTTACAATTTATGTAATTGCCTTATATTTCTGTGTTGGCATCGTAGAGTATTGTCTGCCTATTTGTCTCATGTAGTTGTCCTATCAGCTTGGCTCCTACATTGTATTTTTGGACGCTTATGACGAGCCGCCATGAGGTTTGCTTAGTCTACCGCAGTTTCTTGGGTTCGCTGGATATCAGCTCTTGAATCAATTCTCCGCAAACTATGATTCACCTATGTTTATACCTCTCCTTCAAGGTGTCAAAATTCCGACTTCCATGACCACCTTCTCTACTCTCCAATTACTTCGACATAGACTCATTCGTCTTGCTTCTTCACCGTTGAACAGACAAAACTCCAATCGTTTAGATCACCCCTTCTTCTCCAACACTTCGGCTGCAATATACTTGCTTTATATCTTTCCGCTAGGGAGTCAAACTGTACCTGATCACTTCCTCCTACTGTACCTGATCACTTCCTCTTCTCCAAATCTTCTCCTTTTTCCTGCCATTTTTAAAGTTTTACTTTCATCACCCAATTAAACATGTGATCTTCTCGCCAAAGAGAATGTTAACACAGTGAACAGTGTTTACCTTGGTAATGGTTTCTCATTTGTTAAAAAATCACAATTATTTATTACATTTTGAAAACAGATATATAATCATTAATGATTTATGAATCATAACTGAATATTAAAAGAAATTACAATTTACAATTATTCGCTTTAATTCTATTGCTTTTTTCTTTTGAATGATCAATTTGTGTTAATAAGATTGTTTATTGCAAAACGTGTCAGAGAATTCTGTCACGTGACATTCCGTATTTTACGGACTATAAGACGCACTTTTTTCTTCGAAAAATTGCCTCCAAAATTCAGGTGCGTCTTATACTCAAAGTTAATTAAAAAATGTCCAGTGTTTGATTTAAAATTCCCGCCAGTCTTAAAAATGGCCATATATTCGATACCGCAATCTAAAGATAAAAATGGTAAAAATGTTATTTTTTAAAAAAATTGCTTAAAAGTTAAGGTGTGTCCATAAAATACGATAACAGCTAAAAGTAACAATTGGTTGAGTCTGTAAATTCTTTTTTTTTTTACTTATTTCTTCACTTATTCTGTAAATTCTTGGAAACGTCTCTCAAATTCGGAGCGAAGAGTTATTATTTCCTTATAATATTTAACTTTGAATAATGTTCTTCCATTTTTTGATAATTTATCAGAAATATTTTTGAAATTTTTCAGTTTGTTCTTAATCAACTGAGAAGATATCAGCTTTACTTGTTTTTGAAAGTATGAAAACAAGTAAAGGATAGTATCCAATCATTTCAGCTATTGTTTTGTTTCTTCCTTGCAATTATAGGTTAATTCATTAAGATAATAAGTAATGTCCACAACGAAAGCTAAATCCATCAACCATACTTCATCACTAAGTGTGGCGTTCACTTCATCTTTTGATTCTAATAAAACTTTAACCTCTTGTAGTAGGTCCCTGAATCTTTGTAAAAATATGATCTGACTTAACCAATGAACATCTGCATGATATAACAATTCTCCATATTCATATTCGTTTTCTTCTAATTGAGTCTGAAAGATTCTTCTCTGCAGACTTTTATCCTCGAATGGAGTTAACAATTTTCATACAGATTCCCATAATATGATGCATATTTAGAATTTTACAAGGGAGCCTGTTGCTGGATAAAGAAATGATACGAAAAATTTTGCTACTTTGGAAGCCGTTGCATTCGGTAGAGCTCAGGTAAAGTGGTCCACATCGACTACAATCCACCTATTTCTGGCTTTGACATGGGAAATCGGCTTAGCAAATCAATTCCCACACGATGAAATGGTTCATTGATGATCGGCAGTAGTTGTAGGTTCCCGGCGGGTAATACGTTTTTTTTTGCGGCGCTGGCAGAGCAAACAATGGGTTACAAATCTCCGAACAGTCTTCAGCTGAATAGGCCAGAAGTATTGCTGTCAAACATAGGCTATTCCTAGATGAGCAGCTATCAGGTCAGTATGGCAGCTATCTATTACGTCTCTTCACAGGTGTGACGTTATCACGAGTAGAAGGGATCTTCAAGTATGTTCGTAGCTTCTTTTATACAAAACATCGGCGTGTAGTTCGAATCCACAGAAATCAGGCTGTTTAGTCTTCGTTAGGTCTGTGATAATTTTGAGGAGGGCTGGGTCCTTACGCTGTTCGGCAAGGTCTATTTCATAAGTAATTGCTGGAATTGCTCGACAGGCTTCAGTCTGGGTGATGGGATAGCGGGATAAGCAATCTGCTTCGAGATGTTTCTTCCCAGATTTATACGAATGTTGAACTGTTGAAGACTCTTGGCCCTATAAAACCATTGCTTACACAGCTATATTTTATAGACTTCAATGCTAAGATTTAAAATTTACTTTTAAAGAGAAATTCCTGTTCACATATTTTATTGGAAATCATGTTTCTTCAGAGAATGTTTGTTTAAGAATTCTAATATGGAGGGTTGATTCATGTTTATTCTGTCGATTTCAAGGACACATGCTATCTTGCATGTGCACTTGACGCAGCATTATTGTGTTCGAATCAGGTCATAAGCCAGTAGTTGATTATCTGGTAGCTGGAATTGTGTTGCATTGTAAATATGCCACCAAAAATCCCAAATTGGTAGGAGGGGTACATAGTTGCTATTTCCAATGCTAAATAAGTAGCTTCAACAATTGTGGACAGGTGCAAACACTGAAATTTTCATGTTTGCAAGTCTTTCGTCAACCAGGTAATTGCAAAAAGTCGAATGAAACCGTCAGCCAAAAGCGGGGTAAACCACAAGCCCAAAAACAACAACCCGAACCGGCAGCAACTCCTAATGTTATTAAGAAAGTGAAGGCTACCATTGTTGGCCCTAGCACCCAAAGATCAGATGTTCAGGCTGTAGGAGTTTCTCAGCCAACAGTTGCATGGATAATTAGGTGTGATCTGCAATTAGAAAAG